>SZWC01010076.1:15412-25647 GCA_023375785.1 Penium margaritaceum
AAAGCCGGGTCACAGAAACCAAAGCCGGGTCACATAAACCAAAGCCGGATCACAGAAACCAAAGCCGGGTCACAGAAGCCAAAGCCGGGTCACAGACACCAAAGCCGGGTCACATAAACCAAAGCCGGGTCACAGAAACCAAAGCCTGGTCCTAGAAACAAAAGCCGGGTTACATAAACCAGAGCCGGGTCACATCAACCAAAGCCAAGTCACAGAAACCAAAACCGGGTCACAGAAACGAAAGCCGGGTTACAGAAACCAATGCCTGGCCACAAAAACCAAAGCCGGGTCGCAAACATGAAAGCCGGGTCACAGAAATCAAAGCCAGGTCAACGAAACCAAAGCCGGGTCACATAAACCATCGCCGGGTCATTGAAACCAAAGCCAGGTCATAGAAACAACAGCCGAGACACAGAAAACAAAGCCGGATCACAGAAAGCAAAGACGGGTCACACTAACCAAAATTGAGTCACAGAAACCAGAGCCAGGTCAGAGAAACGAACGCCGGGTCACATAAACCAAAGCCAGGTCACAGAAACCAAAGCCAGGTCACAGAAACCAAAGCGGGGTCACAGAAACTAAAGTGGGGTCACAGAAACCAAAGCCAGGTCACAAAAACCAAAGCCGGGTCACAGATACGAAAGCCAGGTCACAAAAACCAAAGCTGGGTCACAAAAACCAAAGTCAGGTCATATAAACCAAAGCCGGGTCAGAGAAACCAAAGCCGGTTCAAAGAAACAAAAGCCAGTTCACAGAAAGCAAACCGGGTCACAAAAACCAAAGTTGGGTGACAGAAACCAAGGCCGGGTTACAGAAACCAAAGCCGGGTCACAGAAACCAAAGCCGGATAAGAGAAACCAAAGTCGGGTTACAGAAACCAAAGCCCGGTTACAGAAGCCAAAACTGGGTCACAGAAACCAAAGCTGGGTCACGGAAAGCCGGTCACAAAAACCAGAGCTGGGTCACAGAATCCAAAGCCGGGTCACAAAAACCAATGCCAGGTCACAAAAACCAAATCCAGGTGACAGAAACGAAAGCCATATCACAAAAAGCAGAACCAGTTCCCAAAAACCAAAGCCATATCACATAAACCAAAGCCAAGCGATATAAACCAAAGCCAAGTCACAGAATCGAGAGCTGGGTAACAGCAAACCAAAGCCAGGTCATAGAAACCAAAGCTGGGTCACATATACCAAAGCCGGGTCAGAGAAACCAAAGCCGGATCACAGAATCCAATGCCGGGTCACAGAAACCAAACCCGGGTCACAAAAACCAAAGCCTGTCCACAGACACCAAAGCCGGGTCACATAAACCAAAGCTGGGTCACAGAAACCAGCCGGGCCACACAAACCAAAACCAAGTCACATAAACCAAAACCGGGTCACATAAACCAAAGCCGGGTCATAGATACGAAACCCGGGTAACAGAAACCAAAGCCGGATCACAAAAACCAAAGCCGGGTCACATAAACCAAAGCCGGGTCACATAAACCAAGGCCAGGTCACAGAAACCAAAGCCGGGTTACAGAAACCAAAGCTGGGTCACAGACACCAAAGTCGGTTCACAAAAACCATTGCCGGGTCAGAGAAATCAAAGCCGGGTTACAGAAACCAAAGCCGGGTCACAGAAACCAAAGCCAGGTCACATAAACCTAAGCCATGTCACACAAACCAAAGCCGGGTCCCTGAAACCAAAGCCGCGTTACAGAAACCAACGCCTGGCCACAAAAACCAAAGGCGAGTCACAAAAACCAAAGTCGGGTCACAAAAACCAAAGCCGGGTCACAGCAACCAAAGCCGGGTCACAGAAACCAAAGCCAAGTCACTTAAAACAAAGCGGGTCACAGAATGCAAAGCCGGGTCACACAAACAATAGCCGGGTCACAAAAACCAAAGCCAGGTCAGAGAAAGTAAAACCGGGTCACAGAAGCCAAAGCCAGTTCACAGAAACCAAAGCCAGGTCACAGAAACCAAAGCCAAGTCACAGAAACCAAAGCTGGGTTACAAAAACCAAAGCTGGGTCACAGAATCCAAAGCCGGGTCACTGAAACCAACGACGGGTTGTAGAAACCAAAGCCGGGTCACAAAAACCAAAGCAGGATCACTGAAATCAAAGCCGGGTCACATAAACCAAAGCCGGGTCACAGAAACCAAAGCCCGGTCAAAGAAACCAAAGCCGGGTCACAAAAACCAAAGCAGGATCACTGAAATCAAAGCCGGGTCACATAAACCAAAGCCGGGTCACAGAAACCAAAGCCCGGTCAAAGAAACCAAAGTCGGGTTAGAGAAACCAAAGCCGGGTCATTGAAACCAAAGCCATGTCAAAGAAAGCAAAGCCGGGTCAGAGAAACCAAGGTCGGGTCACAGAAACCAAAGCCGGATCACAGAAACAAAAGCCGAGTCACATAAAACAATGCCGGGTCACAGAAAACAAAGCCGGGTCATACAAACCAAAGCCGGGTCACAGAAACCAAAGCCAGGTCAGAGATACCAAAGCCGGGTCACAAAAACCAAAGCCGGGGAACAAAAACCAAAGCCAGGTCAAGAAACCAAAGCCGGGTCATAGAATCCAAAGTTGGTCACACAAACCAAAGCTGGTTCACGCAAACCAAAGCCGGGACACAGCAACTAAAGTCGGGTTACAGAAACCAATGCCGGGTCAGAGAAACCAAAGCTGGACCACATAAACCATTGCCAGGCCACAGAAACCAAAGGCGGGTCACAAATCCCAAAACCGGGTCACAGGAACCAAAGCCGGGTCACAGAAACCAAAACCGGGTCACACTAACCAAAGCCATGCAACATAAACCAAAACCGGGTCACAGAAACCAAAGCCAAGTCACACAAACCAAAGCTGGGTCACAGAAACCATAGTAGGGTCACAGAAAGCTGGGTCAAAGAAGCCAAAGCCGGGTCACAGAAACCAAAGCCGGGGCACAGAAACCAAAGCCGGGTCACAGGAACCAAAAACGGTCCCATAAACAAACGCCGGATCACACGAACCAAAGCCGGTTTGCAAAAAACAATGCCAAGTCATATAAAGCAAAGCCGGGTCACAGAAACCAAAGCCGGGTCACAGAAACCAAAGCCGGTGCACAGAAACCAAAGCCGGGTCACAGAAACCAAAGCCGGGTCACATAAACGAAAGCCGGGTCATAGAAACCAAAGATGGGTCGCAGAAACCAAAGCCGGGTCAAATAAACCAAAGCTGGGTAAACCAAAGCCGGTACATAGAAACCAAAGCTGGACCAAAGAAACCAAAGCTGGGTCAGATAAACCAAAGCCTGGTCACAGAAACCAAAGCCGGGTCACAAAAACCAAAGCCGGGTCACATAAACCAAAGCCAAGTCACAGAAACCAAAGCCGGGTCACAAAAACCAAAGCCGGGTCACACAAACCAAAGCCCGGTCGCGGAAACGAAAGCCGGGTCACAGAAACCTAAGCCGGTCACCGAAACCAAAGCCGGGTCACAAAAACCAAAGCCGGGTCACATAAACCAAAGCCAAGTCACAGAAACCAAAGCCGGGTCACAAAAACCAAAGCCGGGTCACACAAACCAAAGCCCGGTCGCGGAAACGAAAGCCGGGTCACAGAAACCTAAGCCGGTCACCGAAACCAAAGCCGGGTCACATAAACCAAAGTCAGGTCACAGAAACCAAAGCCGGGTCACAGAAACGAAGCTGGGTCACAGAATCCAAAGCCGGGTCACAAAAACCAAAGTCGGGTCACAGAAATCACAACCGGGTCATAGAAACCAAAACCGGGTCACAGAAACCAAAGCTGGGTCACATAAACCAAAGCTGGGTCACAAAACCAAGGCCGAGAAACAAAAACGAAAGTCGGTTCACATAAACCAAAGCCGGATCACAAAAACCCAAGGCTGGTCACAGAAACCAACGTCAGGTCATAGAAACCAAAGCTGGGTCACAGAAACCAAAGCCGGGTCACACAAAACCGGGTCACAGAAGCCAAAGCCGGGTCACACAAAGGAAAGCTGGGTCACAAGAACCAAAGCCGGGTCACAAAAACCAAAGCCGGGTCGTAGAAACCAAAGTCGGGTCACAGAAACCAAAACCGGGTCACAGAAACCAACGCCAGGTCACATAAACCAAAGCCGGGTCACAGAAACCAAAGCCGGGTCACAGAAACCAAAGCTGGTCATAGAAAGCAAAGGCGGGTCACAGAAACGAAAGCTGGGTCACATAAACCAAAGACGGGTCACAGAAACCAAAGCCGGGTCAAAGAAACCAAAGCTGGATAACCCAAAGCCGGATCACAGAAACCAAAACTGGGCGACAGAAACGAAAGCCGGATCAGAAAAACCAAAGCCGGATCACAGAATTGAAAGCCAGGTCAGAGAAACAAAAGCAGGTTCACATAAAACCAAAGCCGGGTCACAGAAACCAAAGCCGGGTCACAGAAACTAAAGCCGGGTCACAGAAATCAAAGCCGAGTCACGAAAAACAAAGCCGGGTCACATTAACCAAAGTCGGGTCACAAAAACCAAAGCCGGTTCACATAAACCAAAGACGGATCACAGAAAGCAAAGTCGGGTCACAGAAACCAAAGCCAGGTCATAGAAACCAAATCCGGGTCACAAAAACCAAAGCCGGGTCGCATAATCCAAAGCCGGATCACAGAAACAAAAGCCGGGTCACAACAACTAAAGCCAGGTCACAGAACCAAAGCCGGGTCACAGAAACCAAAGCCAGGTCATGTAAACCAAAGCGAGGTCACAAAAACCAAGCCGGGTCACAGTAACCATAGCCGGCTCACAGGAACAAAACCCAGGTCAATGAAACCAAAGCCGGGTTACAGAAACCAATGCCGGGTCACATAAACCAGATCCGGGTCACAGATACCAAAGCCGGGTCACATAAACCAAAGCCGGGTCAGAGAAACCAAACCCGGGTCACAGAAACCAAAGCCGGGTCACAGAAACCAAAGCCGGGTCACAGAGACCAAAGCCGGGTCACAGAAACCAAAGCCGTGTCACATAAACCAAAGCCGGATCACTGAAACCAAGCCGGGTCAACAATCCAAAGCCGGAGCACAGAAACCAAAGCCCGGTCATAGAAACCAAATCCGGGTCATAGAAACCAAAGCCGGGTCATGTAATCCAAAGCTAATCACAGAAACCAAAGCCGGGTCACAACAACCAAAGCCAGGTCACAGAACCAAAGCCGGGTCACAGAAACCAAAGCCAGGTCACGCAAACCAAAGCAAGGTCACAAAAACCACGCCGAATCACAGTAACCAAAGCCAGCTCACAGGAACACAAGCCAGGTCAAAGAAACCAAAGCCGGGTCACAGAAACCAAAGCCGGGTCACAGCAACCAGAGCCGGGTCACACATACCAAAGCCGGGTCACAGAAATCAAAGCCGGGTCACAGAAACCAAAGCCGGGTCACAGCAACCAGAGCCGGGTCACACATACCAAAGCCGGGTCACAGAAATCAAAGCCGGGTCACAGAAACCAGAGCCGGGTCAGATGAACCAAAGCCATGTCACATAAACCAAAGCCGGGTCACACAAACCAAAGCAGGGTCACAGAATCCAAAGCCAGGTCACTGAAACCAAAACCGGGTCACAGAAATCAAAGCCATGCAACAGAAACCAAAGCTGGGTCACAGAAACCAAAACCAAAACAACAGAAACCAAAGCCGGGTCAATGAAACCAAAGTCGGGTCACAGAAACCAAAGCCGGGTCACACAAACTAAAGCCAGATAACTAAAACCAAAGCCGGGTCACAGAAAGCATAGCCGGGTCACAGAAAGCCGGATCACGAAAGCCAAAGCCGGGTCACAGAAACCAAAGCCGGGTTACAGAAACCAAACCCTGGTCGCAGGAACCAAAAACGGTCCCATAAACAAAAGCCGGGTCACATAAACCAAAGCCGGGTCACAGAAACCAATGACGAGTCACAGAAAGAAAAGCTGAGTCACATAAACCAAAGCCGGGTCACAAAAACCAAAGCCAGGTCACATAAACCAAAGCCGGGTCACAACAACGAAAGCCGGGTCATAGAAACAAAAGACAGGTCACAGAACCTAAAGCTGGGTCAAAGAGACCAGAGCTGGGTAAAAGAAAGCCAGTACACAGAAACCAAAGCTGGACCAAAGAAACCAAAGCTGGGTCAGATTAGCCAAAGCCGGGTCACAGGAACCAAAGCCAGGTCACAAAAACCAAAGCTGAGTCACAGAAACCAAAGTTGGGTCAGAGAAACCAAAGCTGGGTCAAAGAAACCAAAGCCGGGTCACAAAAACCAAAGCCGGGTCGCAAACCCAAAGCCTGGTCACAGAAACCAAGCTGGGTCACAAAAACCAAAGCCGGGTCACAGAAACCAAAGCCGGGTCACATAAACCAACACCCGGTCACAATAACCAAAGCCGGGTCACAGAAACCTAAGCCAGTCACAGAAACCAAAGCCGAGTCACAGAAAACAAAGCCGGGTCACAGAAGCCAAAGCCGGGTCACAGAACCCTAAGCTGGGTCACGGAAACCAAAGCCGGTCACAGAAACCAAAGCTATGTCACAGAAACCAAAGCCGAGTCACAGAAAACAAAGCCGGGTCACAGAAGCCAAAGCCGGGTCACAGAACCCTAAGCTGGGTCACGGAAACCAAAGCCGGTCACAGAAACCAAAGCTATGTCACAGAAACCAAAGCCGAGTCACAGAAAACAAAGCCGGGTCACAGAAGCCAAAGCCGGGTCACAGAACCCTAAGCTGGGTCACGGAAACCAAAGCCGGTCACAGAAACCAAAGCTATGTCACAGAAACCAAAGCCGAGTCACAGAAAACAAAGCCGGGTCACAGAAGCCAAAGCCGGGTCACAGAACCCTAAGCTGGGTCACGGAAACCAAAGCCGGTCACAGAAACCAAAGCTATGTCACAGAAACCAAAGCCGAGTCACAGAAAACAAAGCCGGGTCACAGAAGCCAAAGCCGGGTCACAGAACCCTAAGCTGGGTCACGGAAACCAAAGCCGGTCACAGAAACCAAAGCTATGTCACAGAAACCAAAGCCGAGTCACAGAAAACAAAGCCGGGTCACAGAAGCCAAAGCCGGGTCACAGAACCCTAAGCTGGGTCACGGAAACCAAAGCCGGTCACAGAAACCAAAGCTATGTCACAGAAACCAAAGCCGAGTCACAGAAAACAAAGCCGGGTCACAGAAGCCAAAGCCGGGTCACAGAACCCTAAGCTGGGTCACGGAAACCAAAGCCGGTCACAGAAACCAAAGCTATGTCACAGAAACCAAAGCCGAGTCACAGAAAACAAAGCCGGGTCACAGAAGCCAAAGCCGGGTCACAGAACCCTAAGCTGGGTCACGGAAACCAAAGCCGGTCACAGAAACCAAAGCTATGTCACAGAAACCAAAGCCGAGTCACAGAAAACAAAGCCGGGTCACAGAAGCCAAAGCCGGGTCACAGAACCCTAAGCTGGGTCACGGAAACCAAAGCCGGTCACAGAAACCAAAGCTATGTCACAGAAACCAAAGCCGAGTCACAGAAAACAAAGCCGGGTCACAGAAGCCAAAGCCGGGTCACAGAACCCTAAGCTGGGTCACGGAAACCAAAGCCGGTCACAGAAACCAAAGCTATGTCACAGAAACCAAAGCCGAGTCACAGAAAACAAAGCCGGGTCACAGAAGCCAAAGCCGGGTCACAGAACCCTAAGCTGGGTCACGGAAACCAAAGCCGGTCACAGAAACCAAAGCTATGTCACAGAAACCAAAGCCGAGTCACAGAAAACAAAGCCGGGTCACAGAAGCCAAAGCCGGGTCACAGAACCCTAAGCTGGGTCACGGAAACCAAAGCCGGTCACAGAAACCAAAGCTATGTCACAGAAACCAAAGCCGAGTCACAGAAAACAAAGCCGGGTCACAGAAGCCAAAGCCGGGTCACAGAACCCTAAGCTGGGTCACGGAAACCAAAGCCGGTCACAGAAACCAAAGCTATGTCACAGAAACCAAAGCCGAGTCACAGAAAACAAAGCCGGGTCACAGAAGCCAAAGCCGGGTCACAGAACCCTAAGCTGGGTCACGGAAACCAAAGCCGGTCACAGAAACCAAAGCTATGTCACAGAAACCAAAGCCGAGTCACAGAAAACAAAGCCGGGTCACAGAAGCCAAAGCCGGGTCACAGAACCCTAAGCTGGGTCACGGAAACCAAAGCCGGTCACAGAAACCAAAGCTATGTCACAGAAACCAAAGCCGAGTCACAGAAAACAAAGCCGGGTCACAGAAGCCAAAGCCGGGTCACAGAACCCTAAGCTGGGTCACGGAAACCAAAGCCGGTCACAGAAACCAAAGCTATGTCACAGAAACCAAAGCCGAGTCACAGAAAACAAAGCCGGGTCACAGAAGCCAAAGCCGGGTCACAGAACCCTAAGCTGGGTCACGGAAACCAAAGCCGGTCACAGAAACCAAAGCCGGGTCACAGAAACCAAAGCCGGGTCACAGAACCCTAAGCTGGGTCACGGAAACCAAAGCCGGTCACAGAAACCAAAGCTATGTCACAGAAACCAAAGCCGGGGCACAGAAACCAAAGCCGGGTCACGAAAACCAAATCCAGGTGACAGAACCCAAAGCAAGATCACAAAAACCGGAACCAGGTCACAAAAACCAAAGCCATATGACAGAAACCAAAGCCAGGTCATATAAACCAAAGCCAAGTCACAGAATGCAGAGCGGGGTAACAGCAAACCAAAGCCAGGTCACAGAAACCAAAGCTGGGACACACAAACCAAAGGCTGGTCAGAGAAACCAAAGCTGGGTCACAGAATGCAATGTCGGGTTAGAGAAACCAAAGCCAAGTCACAGAAACCAAAGCCGGGTCACAGAAACCAAAGCCGGTCCACATACACCAAAGCCGGGTCACAGAAACGAAAGCTTGGTCACATAACCCAGCCGGGCCACAAAAACCAAAACCGGGTCACAAAAACCAAAACCGGGTCACATAAACCAAAGCCGGGTCACAGATACGAAAGCCGGGTCACATAACCCAAAACCAGGTCACAGATACCAAATCTGGGTCACATAAACCAAAGCCGGATCACATAAACAAAAGCCGGGTTACAGAAACCAAAGCCGGGTTACAGAAAGGAAAGCCGGGTCATAGACACCAAAGTTGGGTCACAGAAACCAAAGCCGTGTCAGAGTAACCAAAGCCGGGTCACAGACACCAAAGCCGGGTCACAAAAATCAAAGCCGGGTCACATAAACATAAGCCAAGTCACAGAATCCAAAGCCGGGTCCCAGAAACCAAAGCCGGGTCACATAAACCAAAGCCTGGCCACGAAAACAAAAGGCAAGTCACAAAAACAACAGTCGGGTCACATAAACCAAAGCCGGGTCACAGCAACCAAAGCCGGGTCACAGAAACCAAAGCCGAGTCACAGAAAAAAAAGCGGGTCACAGAAAGCAGACCGGGTCACACAAACAATAGCCGGGTCACAAAAACCAAAGCCAGGTCAGAGAAACAAAAACCGGGTCACAGAAGCCAAAGCCGGTTCACAGAAACCAAAGCCGGGTCACAGAAACCAAAGCCGGCTCACAGAAACCAAAGCTGGGTCACAGAAACCAAAGCCGGATCACAGCAACCAACGCCGGGTCACACAAACCAAAGCCGGGTCACATAAACCAAAGCCGGATCACTGAAATGAAAGCCGGGTCACATAAACCAAAGCCGGTTCACTGAAACCAAAGCCGAGTAACAGAAACCAAAGCCGGGTCACAGAAACCAAAGCTGGGTCACAGAAACCAAAGCCGGATCACAGCAACCAACGCCGGGTCACACAAACCAAAGCCGGGTCACATAAACCAAAGCCGGATCACTGAAATGAAAGCCGGGTCACATAAACCAAAGCCGGTTCACTGAAACCAAAGCCGAGTAACAGAAACCAAAGCCGGGTCACAGAAACCAAAGCCGGGTCACAGAGACCAAAGCTGGATCATTGAACGCAAAGCCAGGTCACAGAAACCAAAGCCGGGTCACAGCAACCAAAGTCGGGTCACAGAAACCAAAGCAGGACCACAGAAACAAAAGCCGAGTCACAGAAAACAAAGCCGGGTCACAGAAAGCAAAGCCGGGTCATACAAACCAAAGCCGGGTCACAGAAACCAAAGCTGTGTAACAGAAACCGAAGCCAGGTCACAGAAGCCAAAGCCGGGTCACACAAACGAAAACCGGGTCACAAAAACAAAGCCGGGTCACAGAAACCAAAGCCGGGTCAC
>SZWC01010076.1:26148-39311 GCA_023375785.1 Penium margaritaceum
GCCGGGTCACAGAAACCAAAGCCGGGTCACAGAAACCAAAGCCGGGTCACAGAAATCAAAGCCAGGTCACAGAAGCAAAACCGGGTCACACAAACAAAAACCGGGTCACAAAAACAAAGCCGGGTCACAGAAACCAAAGCCGTGTCACAGAAACCAAAGACGGGACACAAAAACCAACGCCGGGTCATAGAAACCAAAGCCGGGTCACAGAAACCAAAGCCAGGTCACAGAAACCAAAACCAGGTCATAGGGACCAAAGCCGGGTCACAACAACCAAAGCCGGGTGAAAGAAACCAAAGCTGGATAAACCAAAGCCGGATCACAGAAACCAAAGCTGAGCCACAGAAACAAAATCTGGGTCAGATAAACCAAAGCCGGGTCACATAAACCAAAGCCAGGTCATATAAACCAGAGCTGGGTCATACAAGCCCAAGCTGGGGCACAGAAACCAAAGCCGGGTCACATAAACCAAAGCCGGGTCACACAAACTTAGGCCGGGCCTACTTGCGTCCTACTTGTGCCCTACTTTCGCCCTAGTTGCACCCTAGTTGCACCCTAGTTGCGCCCTAGTTGCGCCCTAGTTGCACCGTAGTTGCGCCCTAGTTACGCCCTAGTTGTGCCCTAGTTGCGCCCTAGTTACGTCCTAGTTGCGCCCTAGATGCGCCCTAGTCCCGCCCCAGTCGTGCCCTAGTTGCGCCCTAGTTGCGCCCTAATTGCACCCTATTTGCGCTCTACTTGCGCCCTATTAGCACCCTGCTTGCGCCCTGGTTATGCCTTAGTTGGGCACTAGCTACGCCCTAGTTGTGCCCTAGTTGCGTCCTCGTTGCGTCCTACTTGTGCCCTACTTCTGTGCTAGTTGCGCCTTAGTTGCGCCTTAGTTGCGCCCAACTTACACACTAGTTGCACCCTAGTTGCGCCCTAGTTGCTCCCTCGGTGTGCCCTAGTTGTGCCCTAGTTGCGCCCTGGTTGCGCCGCGGTTGCGCCCTAGTTGCACCCTAGTTGTGCCCTGGCTGCGTCCCGGTTGCGCCCTAGTTGCGCCCAAGTCCCACCCTATTCGCGCCCTAGTTGCGCCCTAGTTGCGCCCTAGTTCCACCCTAGTTGCACCCTAGTTGCGCCCTAGTTGCGCCCTAGTTGCGCCCTAGTTGTGCCCTAGTTGCGTCCTAGTTGCGCCCTAGTTGCGTCCTAGTTGTGCCCTAGCTGCACCCTAGTTGCGCCCTTCTTGCACCCTAGTTGCGTCCTTCTTGCGCCCTACTGGCGCCTACTTGCGCCCTAGTTGCGCCTCAGTTGAAGGTCATTGTGCTTGCTAGGTTATACCTGGTGTTCCCAAACAGTTGTTTCCCCCTTAGACTATTTGTGACTCGTATTATGAGTTGTCAACGTTGACCACACACTGCACATTTCTTTGGTCAAAGGCAATACGTATGGCTACTTTGGTCGGTCATTGTGCATGGTAGCCACACCGTGCTACTACTAATTGGAGGGCGCTGTACTTGCTAGTTGAGAACTGATAATCCCGGACCATTGTTTCCCCCTCTGACCGTTTGTGCCTCGTGTCGTGGTTGGTAAATGTTGACCACCCATGTTGAAATTCCTTGGTCATGTTCAGTTACATATGCCTAGTTTGGTTGTTTGGTGTGCATAGTAGACACACTGTGCCTCTACGTCTTGAACTTATTTTTCCTATCTCGTGCATGCGTAGGGTTCCCAAACCATTGTCTCTCACTCTGACCATTTCTGACTCGTGTTATGCGTTGTCAACGTTGACCACGCATACTGGATTTCTTCGGTCATAGTCAGTGACGTATTCATCCTTTGGCTGGTCACTGTGCACGCTAGCCAACCCGTGCCACTTCTTGTTGATTTTCCTCGTACGTGCTAGTTGACAACTAGTGTTCCCAACCCCTTGCTTCCCCCTATGACCATTTGTGACTCGTGTTATGAGTTTTCAATACTGACCACACACGGTGAAATTCCTTTGGTCATGGTTAGTGACTTATGCCTACATTGGTTTGTCAATGTACATGGTTACCACGCCGTGTCACTGTATATTAAAGGTAAGTGTTCTTTCTAGCTGATAGCTAGTGTGCTCAAACCATTCTTACCCCCCTTTGACTACTTGTGACTCGTGTTATGAGCTGTCAAAGTTTACCACACTTAGTGACATTATTTGGTCATGGTCAGTGACATATGCCTCCTTTGGTTGGTCATCGTGCCTGGCATCCACACCGTGCCACAACTTGTTGAAGTTCCTTGTGCTCGCTAGTTGATACCTGATGTTCCCAGACCATTGTTTCCCCCTCTGACCATTTGTGATCCGTATTATGAGTTGTCAACGCTGTCCACACACAGTGGATTTCTTTGGTCAAAGGCAGTACATATGCCTACTTTGGTCGGCCATTGTGCATGGTAGCCGCACCGTGCTTGTACTGATTGAAGATCGCTGTACTTGCTAGTTGAGGACTGATCTTTCCAGACAATTTTTTCCCACTGTGACCGTTTGTGACTCGTGTTATGGTTGGTGAATGTTGACCACCCATGTTGAAATTCTTTGTTCATGGTCAGTGACATATCCCTACCTTGGTTGTTTGGTGTGCATAGTAGCCACGCCGTGCCACTACGTATTGAATTTCTTTTTCATTTACATTGGATACATAGGGTTTCTAAACCATTGTCTTGCCCTCTGACCATTTGTGACTCGTGTTATGAGTTTTCAATGTTGACCACACATAGTGGACTTCTTCGGTCATAGTCAAGAACATATGCATCCATTGGTTGGTCACTGTGGACGCTAGCCACTTCGTGCCACTACTTTTTGAAAGTATTACTACTTGCTAGTTGATAACTAGTGCTCCCAACCCAATGTTTCCCCCTCTGACCATTTGTGACTCATGTTGTGCATTTTCAATGTTGACCACACACTGTGAAATTCTTTTGGTCATGGTTAGTGACATATGCCTACTTTGGTTTGTCAGTGTGTATGGTTTCCATGCAGTGTCACTACGTATTGAAGGTCTCTGTGCTTTGTTGTTGAAAGCTAATGTTCCCAATACTTTGTTACCCTCTCCGAATATATGTGACACGTGTTGTGAGTTGTCAACGTTGACCACATGAAGTGAAATTCTTTGTTCATGGTCAGTGACATATGCGTACTTTGGTTGGTCACTGTGCATTGTAGCCACACTGTGTCACTACATATTGAAGGTATTTGTACTTGCTAGTCGATAACTATTATTTACAAGCCATTCGATTCCAGCCTGACCATGTGTGACTCGTATTATGAGTTGTCAACGTTTACCACACATGGTGACATTCTTTGGTCATGGTCAGTGATATATGCATACCTTGGTTGGTCATCGTGCATGGTATCCACACCGTGCCACAACGTATTGTAGCACCTTGTGCTTGCTATTTGATAATTGGTGTTCCCAAACCATTGTTTCCCCCTCTGACCAATTGTGACTCGTATTGTGCATTGTCGATGTTGACCAGACACAACGGATTTCTTTCGTCAAAGGCAGTACATATGCCTACTTTGGTCGGTCATTGTGCATGGTACCCACACCGTGCTACTACTGACTGAAGGTCATTGTACTTGCTAGTTGAGAACTGATATCCCAACCCATTGTTTCCTCCCCTGACTGTGTGTGACTCATGTTATGGTTGATCAACATTGACCACCTATACTGAAATTCTCTGGTAATGTTGACATATGCCCGGTGTGGATGTTTGGTGTGCATATTAGCCACACTGTACCACTACGTATTGAAGTTATTTGTCCTTTCTAGACCAAGCATAGGGTACCCGAACCATTGTCTCTCCCTCTGACCATTCGTGACTCTGTTTATGAGTTGTCAATGTTGACCACACATAGTGGACTTCTTCGGTCATAGTCAGTGACGTATACATCCTTTTTTTGGTCACTGTGCACGCTAGCCACACCGCGCCACTACTTGTTGAAGTTCTTCGTACTTGCTAGTTGATAACTAGTGTTCCTAACCCATTGTTTCCCCCTCTGACCATTTGTGACTCATGTGACGAGTTTTCAACGTTGGCCACACACTGTGAAAATTGTTTGGTCATGGTTACTGACATATGCCTACTTTGGTTTGTCACTATACATGGTTACCACGCCACGTCACTACGTATTAAAGGTCTGTGTGCTTTCTAGTCAATAGCTAGTGTTCCCAGGTGAATGTTACCCCCCTTTGACTATCTGTGAATCGTGTAGTGAGTTTTCAACGCTGACCACATGAAGTGAAATTCGTTGGTCATGGTCAGTGACATATGCATACTTTGGTTGGTCACTGTGCATGGTAGCCATGCTGTGCCACTACATATTGAACGTATTTGTACTTGCTACATGATGACTAGTATTCACAAACCATTGTCTTCCACTCTGACCATTCGTGACTCGTGTTATGAGTTACCAAAGTTTACCACACTTAGTGACAATATTTGGCTATGGTCAGTGACATATGCCTATTTGGTTGGTAATCGTGCACGGTATCCACAACGTGCCACAACTTGTTGAAGGTCCTTGTGCTTAGTAGTTGATACATTGTGTTCCCAAACCATTGTCTTCCCCTCTGACCATTTGCGACTCTTATTATGAGTTGTCAACGCTGACCACACACAGCAGATTTCTTTGGCCAAAGGTAGAACATATGCCTGCTTTGGTCGGTCATTGTGCATGGTAGTCACACCGTGCTTATACTGATTGAAGGTCTCTGTACTTGCTAGTTGATGACTGATATTCACAGACCATTGTTTCCCCCTCTGACCGTTTGTGACTTGTGTTATGGTTGGTGAATGTTGACCACTTATATTGAAGTTCTTTCATCATGGTCAGTGACATATGCCTAGTCTGGTTGTTTTGTGTGCATAGTAGCCACACCGTGCCACTACGTATTGAAATTCATGTGTCCTTTCTAATCGATACATAGGGTTCCCAAACCATTGTCTCTCCCTCTGACCATTTGTGACTCGTGTTATGAGTTGTTAATGTTGACTGTACATAGTGGACTTTTTCTGTCATAGTCAGTGACGTGTGCATCCTTTTGTTGGTCACTGTGCACGCTAGCCACGCCGTGCCACTACATGTTGAATATATTTCTACTTGCTAGTTGATGACTAGTGTTCCCAATCCATGGTTTCCCCCACTGACCATGTGTGACTCGTGTTATGAGTATTCAACGTTGACCACACATAGTGAAATCCGTTTGGTCATGGTTTGTGACATATTCCTACTGTGGTTTGTCACTGTACATGGTTCCTACGCCGTGTCATTACGTATCGAAGGTCTTTGTGCTTTCTTGTTGACAGCTATTGTTCCCAAACCATTGCTAGCCCCCTCTGACTATCTGTGACTCGTGTTGTGGGTTGTAAATGTTGACCACATGAAGTGAAATTCTTTGTTTATGGTCAATGACATATGCATACTTTCGTTGGTCACTGTGCATTGTAGCCACACTGTGCCACTACATCTTGAAGGTATTTGACCAAATAACGACACTAAGTGTGGTAAACTTTGACAACTCATAACACGAGTCACAAATGGTCAGGGTGGAAGATAATGGTTTGTGGATACTAGTTATTGACTAGCAAGTACAAATACCTTCAATATGCAGTGGCGTTGCGTGGCTACCATGCACACTGACCAACCAAAGTATGCATATGTCACTGACCATGACCAATGAATTTCACTTCATGCGGTCAGCGTTGCAAACTCACAACACGAGTCACTTATAGTCAAAGGGGGGTAACATTGGTTTGGAACACTAGCCATTGACTAGAAAGCACAAATATCTTCAATACGTAGTGACAAGGCGTGGTAACCATGTACAGGGACAAACCACAGTAGGCATGTGTCACTAACCATGACCAAACGAATTGCACAGTGTGTGGTAAATATTGAAAACTCATCACACAAGTCACACATGGTCAGAGAGGGAAGCAATGGACTGGAAACACTAGTTGTAATCTAGCAAGTACGAAGATATTCAACAAGTAGTGGCACCGTTTGGCTAGCGTGCACAGGGACCAACCAAAGTATAAATACGTCACTGACTATGACCGAAGAAATCTAGTATGTGTGGTCAACATTGACAACTCATAACACGAGTCAGGAATGGTCAGAGGGAAAGACACTGGTTTGGGAACCCTATGCATGGACTAGAAAGGACAAATAACTTCAATACGTAGTGGCACGGTGTGGCCACTATACACACCAAACAACCAAACTATGCATATGTCACTGACAATGACCAAAGAATTTCCATATGGGTGGTCAACGTTCACCAACCATAAGACGAGTCACAAACGGTCAGAAGAAGAAACAATGGTCCGGAAGATCAGTTCTTAACTGGCAAGTACAACGCCCTTCAATCTGTAGTAGCATGGTGTGGCTACCATGCACAATAATCGACCACAGTAGGCATATATATTGCCTTTGACCAAAGAAATCTGCTGTGTGTGGTCAACGTTGACAACTCATAATACGAGTCACAAAGAGTCAGAGGGGGGAAACAATTGTTTGGGAACACCAGGCATCAACTGGCAAGCACAATGACCTTCAATACGTTGTGGCACACTGTGGATACCATGCACGATGACCAACCAAGGTATGCATATGTCACCATGTGTGGAAGACTTTGACAGCTCATAACACGCGTCACAAATGGTCTGAGTGGAAGATAGTGGTTTCTACATACTAGTTATCAACTAGCAAGTAAAAATACATTCAATATGTAGTGGCACAATGTGGCTACAATGCACACTGACCAACCAAAGTATGCATATGTCACTGACCATGACTAAAGAATGTTGAAAACTCACAACACGAGTCACATATATTCAGAGGGGCTAACGACCGTTTGGGAACACTAGCTATCAACTAGAAAGCAGGACGACATTTTATACATAGTGACACGGCGTGGTAACCATGAAGAGGGACAAACCACAGTAGGCATATGTCACTAACCATGACCAAACGGATTTCCCAGTGTGTGGTCAACGTTGAAAACTCATAACACGAGTCACAAATGGTCAGTGGGGGAAACCATTGGTTGGGAACACTAGTTATCAAGTAGCAAGTAGACAGTTTTTCAACAAGTAGTGGCACGGTGTGGCTAGCGTGCACAGTGACCAACAAAAGGATGCATACGTCACTGATTATGACCGAAGAAGTACACTGTGTTTGGTCAACATTCACAACTTATAACACGAGTCACAAATGGTCAGAGGGATAGAAAATGGTTTGGGAACCCGATGTATTGACTAGAAAGGACAAAGAAATTCAATACGTAGTGGCGCGGTGTGGCTAATATGCACACCAAACAACCAGACCAGGCATGTGTCACTGACCGTGACCATAGAATTTAAATATGGGTGGTCAACGTTGACCAACCATAACACAAGTCACAAACGGTCAGGGGAGGAAGCAATGCTATGGGCATATCAGTTCTCAACTACCAAGTACAACGAACTTCAGTCAGTAGTAGTATGGTGTGGCTACCATGCACAGTGGCCCACCAAAGTAGGCATATGTACTGCCTTTGACCAAAGAAATCTGCTGTGTGTGGTCAACGTTGACAACTCATAATACGAGTCACAAATGGTCAGAGGGGGAAACAATGGTTTGGGAACACCAAGTATCAACTAGCAAGCACAAGCAGCTTCAATACGTTGTGGCACGGTGTGGATACCATGCATGATGACCAACCAAAGTAAGCATATGTCACTNTCAGGACAGGAAACAATGCTATGGGAATATCGGTTCTCAACTACCAAGTACAACGACCTTCAGTCAGTAGTAGCACGGTGTGGCTACCATGCACAATGACCGACCAAAGTAGGCATATGTACTGCCTTTGACCAAAGAAATCTGCTGTGTGTGGTCAACGTTGACAACTCATAATACGAGTCACAAATGGTCAGAGGGGGAAACAATGGTTTGGGAACACCAAGTATCAACTAGCAAGCACAAGCAGCTTCAATACGTTGTGGCACGGTGTGGATACCATGCATGATGACCAACCAAAGTAAGCATATGTCACTGACAATGACCAAATAATGTCACAAAGTGGGGGAAACTTTGACAGCTCATAACACGAGTCACAAATGGTCAGGGTGGAAGATAATGGTTTGTGAATACTAGTTGTCGACTAGCAAGTACAAGTACCTTCAATATGTAGTGGCACAGTGTGGCTACAATGCACAGTGACCAACCAAAGTATGCATATCTCACTTTCGATACGTAATGGCACGCCGTGGTAACCACGTACAGTGACAAACCAAAGTAGACATCTGTCACAAACTATGACCAAACGGATTTCACAGTGTGTGCTCAACGTTGAAAACTCATCACACGAGTCACAAATGGTCAGTGGGGGAAACCATGGGTTGGGAGGACTAGTTATGAACTAGCAAATAGAAATATTTTCAACAAGTAGTGGCACGGTGTGGCTGGCATGCACATTGAGCAACCAAAGGATGCACACGTCACTGACTATGACCGAAGTAGTCCACTAAGCATGGCCAACATTTACAACTCATAACACGAGTCACAAATGGTCAGAGGGAGAGACAATGGTTTGGGAACCCTATGTACTGACTATAAAGGACAAAGAACTTCAACACGCAGTGGCACGGTGTGGCTACTATGCACACCAAACAACCAAACTAGGCATATGTCATCGACCATGATGAATGAATTTCAATATGGGTGGTCAACATTCACCAACCATAACACGAGTCACAAACGGTCAGATGGGGAAACAATGGTCTGTGAACATCAGTTTTCAAATAGCAAGTAAAGAGACCATCAATCAGTCTAAGCACGGTGTGGCTACCAAGCAAAAATGACCGACCAAAGCAGGCATATGTACTACCTTAGACCAAAAAATCCGCTAGGTGAGGTCAGCGTTGACAACACATAATAGGAGTCACAAATGGTCAGACGGGGAGACAATGGTTTGGAAACACCCGGTATCAAATAGCAAGCACATAGCAAAGCCGGGTCACAGAAACGAAAGTCGAGTCATAGAAACCAAAGACGGACCACATAAACCAAAGCCGGGTCAAAGGAACAAAAGCTGGATACACCAAAGACGGATCACAGGGACCAAAGCTGGGCCACAGAAGCGAAAGCCGGGTAAGAGAAACCAAAGCTGCGTCATAGATATCAAAGCCGGGTCACAAAAACCAAAACAGTGTCACAGAAACCAAAGCTGGGTCACAAAAACCAAAGTCGGGTCGAAGCAACCAAAGCCGGGTCACATACACCAAAGCCAAGTCACTTAAAGCAAAGCCGGGTCACAGAAAGCAAAGCCGGGTCACACAAACCAAAGCCGGGTCACAAAAACCCAAGCCAGGTCAGAGAAACGAAAGTGGGGTCAAAGAAACCAAAGCCGGGTCACACAAACGAAAGCCGGGTCACAGAAACCAAAGCCGGGTCACAGAAAGCAAAGCCGGGTCACAGAAACGAAAGTGGGGTCAAAGAAACCAAAGCCGGGTCACACAAACGAAAGCCGGGTCACAGAAACCAAAGCCGGGTCACAGAAAGCATAGCCGGGTCACAGAAAGCCGGATTACAAAAGCCAAAGCCAGGTCACAGAAACCAAAGCCGGGTCATCGAAACCAAAGCCGGGTCACGGAAACCAAAGCCGGGTCACATAAACCAAAGCCGGGTCACAGAAACCAATGACCAGTCACAGAAAGAAAAGCTGGGTCACATAAACCAAAGTCGGGTCACAGAAACCAAAGTTGGGTCACACAAACCAAAGCCGGGTCACAAAAACGAAAGCCGGTTCATTGAAACAAAAGACGGGTCACAGAAACCAAAGCTGGGTCAAAGAGACCAGAGCTGGGTAAACAAAAGCCGGTACACAGAAACCAAAGCTAAACCAAAGAAACCAAAGATGGGTCAGATTAACCAAAGCCGGGTGACAGAAAGCAAACCCGGGTCACAATAACCAAAGTTGGGTCACAGAAACCAAAGCCGGGTCAGATAAACCAAAGCCGGGTCACAGATACCAAAGCCGGGTCACAAAAACCAAAGCCAGGTCACTAAACCAAAGCCGGGTCACAGAAACCAGGCCGGGTCACAGAAACCAAAGACGGGTCACAGAAACCAAAGCCGGCTCACGTAAACCAAAGCCCGGTCACAGAAACCAAAGCCGGGTCACACAAACCTAAGCCGGTCACAGAAACCAAACCCGGGTCACATAAACCAAAACCGGGTCACAGAAACCAAAACCGGGTAAAACAAAAAAAAGAAGCCGGGTCACAGAAACCAAAGCTGGGTCACAGAAACCAAGGCCATGCAACAAAAACCAAAGCTGGGTCACTGAACCCAAAGCCAGGTTACAGAAACCAAAGCCGGGTCACACTAACCAAAGCCGGGTCACAGAATCCAAAGCCGGGTCACAGAAAGCATAGCCGGGTCACAGAAAGCCAGATCACAAAGCTTAAGCCGGGTCACATAAACCAAAGCCGGGTCACAAAAACCAAAGCGGGGTCACAGGAACCAAAAACGGTCCCATGAACCAAAGCCGGGTCACATAAACCAAAGCCAGGTCACATAAATCAATGACGAGTCACAGAAAGAAAAGCTATGTCACATAAACCAAAGTCGGGTCACAGAAACTAGAGCCGGGTAACACAAACCAAAGCCGGGTCACAACAATGAAAGCCGGGTCATAGAAACAAAAGACGGGTCACAGAAACCAAAGCTGGGTCAAAGAGACCACAGCTGGGTAAACGTAAGCCATACACAAAAACCAAACCTGGACCAAAGAAACCAAAGCTGGGTCAGATTAACCAAAGCCGGGTCACAGAAACCAAAGCCGGGTCACAAAACCCAAAGCCGGGTCACGAAAGCCAAAGCCGGGTGAGAGAAACCAGAGCCGGGTCACAGAACCAAAGCCGGGTCACATAAACCAAAGCCGGGTCACAAAACCAAAGCCGGGTCACAGGAACCAAAGCCGGGTCACAGAAACCAAAGCCGGGTCACACAAGCCAAAGCCGGGTCACAGACACCAAAGCCGGGTCACAGAAACCAAAGCCTGGTCCCAGAAACCAAAGCCGGGTTACATGAACCAGAGCCGGTTCACATCAACCAAAGCCAAGTCACAGAAACCAAAGCCGGGTCACAGAAACCAAAACCGGGTTACATAAACCAATGCCTGGCCACAAAAACCAAGACCGGGTCACAAACACTAAAGCCGGGTCATAGAAACAAAAGACGTATCACAGAAACCGTAGCCGGATCATAGTTACCAAAGGTGGATCACAGTAACCAAAGCTGGGTCACGGGAACAAAAGCCGAGTCACAAAACCAATGCCGGGTCACAGAAATCAAAGCCGGGTCAACGAAACCAAAGCCGGGTCACATAAACCAAAGCCGGGTCATTGAAACCAAAGCTAGGTCACATAAACAACAGCCGAGACACAGAAAACAAGGCCGGGTCACAGAAACCAAAGCCGGGTCACAGAAACCAGAGCCAGGTCAGAGAAACGAAAGCCGGGTCACATAAACCAAAGCCGGGTCACAGAAACCAAAGCCAGGTCACATAAACCAAAGTCGGGTCACATAACCAAAGGCAGGTCACAAAAACCAAAGCCAAGTCACAGAAACCAAAGCCGGGTCGTGGAAACCAAAGCCGGGTCACAGAAACCAACACAGGGTCACACAAACCAAAGCCGGATCAATGAACCAAATCCGGAGCACATAAACTAAAGCCCGGTCATAGAAACCAAAGCCGGGTCACAGAAAGCAAAGCCGGATCACAGAATCCAAAGCCGGATCACAGAAACCAAAGCCGGGTCACACCAACCAAAGCCAGGTCACAGAACCAAAGCCGGGTCACAGAAAGCAAAGCCAGGTCACAGAAACCGAAGCGGGGTCACAGAAACCAAAGCGGGGTCACAGAACCAAGGACGGGTCACAAAAACCAAAGCTGGGTCACAAAAACCAAAGCCAGGTCACAGAAACCAAAGCCGGGTCACAAAAACCAAAGTCGGGTCATATAAACCAAAGCCGGGTCAGAGAAACCAACGCCGGTTCAGAGAAACCAAAGCCAGTTCACAGAAAGCAAAGCCGGGTCACAAAAACCAAAGTTGGGTGACAGAAACGAAAGCCGGGTCACAGAAACCAAAGCCGGGTCACAAAAACCAAAGCCGGATAACATAAACCAAAGCCGGGTCACAAAAACCAAAGCCGGGTCACTGAAGCCAAAACTGGGTCACAGAAACCAAAGCCGGGTCACAGCAACCAAAGCAGGTCACATAAACCAAAGCCGGGTCACAAAAACCAAAGCCGGGTCACTGAAGCCAAAACTGGGTCACAGAAACCAAAGCCGGGTCACAGCAACCAAAGCAGGTCACATAAACCAAAGCTGGGTCACAGAAACCAAAGCCGGGTCACAGAAACCAAAGCCAGGTCACAATAACCAAATCCAGGTGACAGAAGCCAAAGCCAGATGACAAAAACCAGAACCAGGTCCCAAAACCCAAAGCCATATCACAGAAACCAGAGCCAAGTGATATAAACCAAAGCCAAGTGACAGAATCCAGAGCGGGGTAACAGCAAACCAAAGCCAGGTCATAGAAACCAAAGCTGGGTCACATAAACCAAAGCCGGGTCAGAGAAACCAAAGCCGGGTCACAGAATCCAATGCCGGTCACAGAAACCAGTCCCAGGTCACAAAAACCAAAGTCTGTCCACAAACACCAAAGCCGGGTCACATAAACCAAAGCTGGGTCACAGAAACCAGCCGGGCCGCACAAATAAAAACCGGGTCACAGAAACCAAAACCGGGTCACATAAACCAAAGCCAGGTCACAGATACAAAAGCCGGGTCACATAAACCAAAACCGGGTCACAGATACCAAACCCGGGTCACATAAACCAAAGCTGGGTCACGGAAACCAAAGAAGGGTAACAGAAACCAAAGCCGGATCACAACAACCAAAGCCGGGTCACATAAACCAAAGCCGGGTCACATAAAACAAGGCCGGGTCACAGGAACCAAAGCCGGGTTACAGACGCAAAAGCTGGGTCCCAGACACCAATGTCGGGTCACAGAAACCATTGCCGGGTCAGAGAAACCAAAGCCGGGTTAGAGAAACCAAAGCCGGGTCACAGAAACCAAAGCCGGGTCATA
>SZWC01010076.1:55049-97282 GCA_023375785.1 Penium margaritaceum
AGAAACCAAAGCCGGGTCACAGAAACCAAAGCCGGGTCACAGAAACCAAAGCCGGGTCACAGAAACCAAAGCCTGGTCATAGAAACTAAATATGGGTCATATAAACCAAAGCCGGGTCGCATAATCCAAAGCCGGATCGCAGAAACCAAAGCCGGGTCACAAAAACCAAAGCCAGGTCACAGAACCGAAGCCGGGTCACAGAAACCAAAGCCAGGTCATGTAAACCAAAGCGAGGTCACTAAAACCAAGCCGGGTCACAGTAACCATAGCCGGCTCACAGGAACAAAAGCCAGGTCAAAGAAACCAAAGCCGGGTCACAGGTACCAATGCCGGGTCACATAAACCAGATCCGGGTCACAGATACCAAAGCCGGATCACAGAAACCAAAGCCGGGTCAGAGAAACCAAAGCCGGGTCACAGAGACCAAAGCCGGGTCACAGAAATTAAAGCCGTGTCACATAAACCAAAGCCGGATCACTGAAACCAAGCCGGGTCAACAATCCAAAGCCGGAGCACAGAAACCAAAGCCCGGTCATAGAAACCAAATCCGGGTCATAGAAACCAAAGCCGGGTCACATAATCCAAAGCCGGATCACAGAAACCAATGCCGGGTCACAACAACCAAAGCCAGGTCACATAACCAAAGCCGGGTCATAGAAACCAAAGCCAGGTGACGTAAACCAAAGCAAGGTCACAAAAACCAAATCTGGGTTACAGAAACCAAAGCTGGGGTACCGAAACCAACGCCGGGTCACAGAAACGAAAGCCGAGTCATAGAAACCAAAGACGGGTCCCAGAAACCAGAGCCGGGTCAAAGAAACCAAAGCTGGGTAAACCTAAGCCGGTACACAGAAACCAAAGCTGGGCAAATGAAACCAAAGCTGGGTCTGATAAACCAAAGCCGGGTCACATAAACAAACGCTGGGTCACAAAAACCAATGCCCGGTCACAGAAACCAAAGCCGGGTCACAACAACCAAAGCCGGTCACAAAACCAAAGCCTGGTCGCAGAAACCAAGCCGGGTCTCAAGAACCAAAGCCGGGTCACAGAAACCAAAGCCGAATCACAGAAACCAAAGCCGGGTCATAGAAACCAAAGCCGGGTCACAGAAACCAAAGCCGGGTCACAGAAACCAAAGCCGAATCACAGAAACCAAAGCCGGGTCATAGAAACCAAAGCCGGGTCACAGAAACCAAAGCCGGGTCACAGAAACCAAAGCCCGGTCACAGATATCAAAGCTGGGTCACAGAACCCTAAGCCGGTCACAAAAACCAAAACTCAGGTCACAGAAACCAAAGTCGCGTCACAGAAACCAAAGCTGGGTCACAAAAACCAACCTGGGTCATAGAAACCAAAGCCGGGTCACAGAAACAAAACCCGATCACAGAAATGAAAGCCGGGTCACATATACCAAAACCGGGTTACAGAAACTAAAGCCGGGTCACAAAAACCAAAGCTGGGTCACAAAAACCAAAGCCGGGTCACGGAAACGAAAGCCTGGTCACAGAAACCAAAGCCGGATCACAGAAACCAAAGCCGAGTCACACAAACTAAAGCCGGGTCATAGAAACCAAAGCTGGGTCACGGAAACGAAAGCCGGGTCACACAAAGCCGGGTCACAGAAGCCAAAGCCGGGTCACAGAAACAAAAGCCGGGTCACAAAAACCAAAGACGGGTCACAGAAACCAAAGCCGGGTCACAAAAACCAAAGCCGGGTCACGGAAACGAAAGCCTGGTCACAGAAACCAAAGCCGGATCACAGAAACCAAAGCCGAGTCACACAAACTAAAGCCGGGTCATAGAAACCAAAGCTGGGTCACGGAAACGAAAGCCGGGTCACACAAAGCCGGGTCACAGAAGCCAAAGCCGGGTCACAGAAACAAAAGCCGGGTCACAAAAACAAAGCCGGGTCATAGAAACCAAAGCCGGGTCTCAATAACCAAAGCCGGGTCACAGAAACCAAAGACGGGTCACGGAAACCAACACCGGGTCACATAAACCGAAGCCGGGTCACAGAAACCAAAGCCAGGTCACAGAAAACCAAAGCGGGGTCATGGAAACCAAAGCCGGATCACAGAAAGGAAAGTCGGGTCATGGAAACCAAAGACGGGTCACAAAAACCAAAGCCGAGTGAAAGAAACCAAAGCTGGATAAACGAAAGCCGGATCCAATAAACCAAAGCTGGGCTACATAAACGAAAGCCGGGTCAGAGAAACCAAAGCCGGGTCACATAAAGCAAAGCCGGGTCACATACACCAAAGCTGGGTCATAGAAGCCAAAGCTGGGTCATAGAAACCAAAGCCGGGTCACACAAACGTAGGCCAGGCCTACTTCCGCCCTACTTGTGCCTTATTTGCGCCCTAGTTGCACCCTAGTTGCGCCCTAGTTGCACCCTAGTTGCGGCCTACTTGCGCCGTAGTTGCGCCATAGTTGCGCCCTAGTTGCGCCCTAGTTGCGCCCTAGTTGCATCCTAGTTGCGCCCTTGTTGCGCCATAGTTGCGCCCTAGTTGTGCCCTAGTCGCGCCCTAGTTGTGCCCTAGTTGCGCCCTAGTTGCACCCTAGTTGCACCCTATTTGCGCCCTTATGACACTCTACTTGCGTCCTATTGGCACCCTACTTGCGCACTAGTTGTGTCTTGGTTCGGCACTGGCAACGCCCTAGTTGTGCCCTAGTTGCGTCCTAGTTGTGTCCTACTTGTGCCCTACTTCTCTGCTAGTTGCGGCTTAGTTGCGCCTTAGTTGCACCCAATTTACACACTAGTTGCACCCTAGTTGCGCCCTAGTTGCTCCCTCATTGTGCCCTAGTTGTGCCCTAGTTGCGCCCTGGTTGCACCGCAGATGCGCCCTAGTTGCACCCTAGTTGCACCCTAGTTGCGCCCTGGTTGCGGCTCGGTTGCCCCCTAGTTGCGCCCTAGTCCTTTCAAGTCGCACCCTATTCGCGCCCTAGTCGCGTCCTAGTTGCGCCCTAGTTGCGCCCTAGTTGCACCCTAGTTGCGCCCTAGTTGCGCCCTAGTTCGCCTTCGTTGTGTCCTAGTTGCGCCTTAGTTGCGCCCTCTTTGCGCCCTAGTTGCGCCCTAGTTGCACCCTAGTTGCACCCTAGTTGCACCCTAATGGCGCCCTAGTTGCACCCTAGTTGCGTCCTAGTTGCCGCCTTGTTGCGCCCTTGTTGCACCCTTGTTGCGCCCTCGTTGCGCCCTAGTTGCGTCCTAGTTGCACCCTAGTTGTGCCCCACTTGCGCCGTAGTTGCGCCCTACTTGAGCCCTACTTGCGCCCTACTTGCACCCTAGTTGCATCCTAGTTGCGCCCTAGTTACGCCCTAGTTACGCCCTAGTTGCGCCCTAGTTGCACCCTAGTTGCGTCCTAGTTGCGGCCTAGTTGCGCCCTAGTCGTGCCCTAGTTATGCCCTAGTTGCTCCCTAGTTGCTCCCTAGTTGCGCCCTAGTTGCGCCCTAGTTGCGCCCTATTCGCGCCCTAGTTGCGCCCTTATTGCACCCTAGTTGTGCCCTAGTTGCACCCTACTTGCGTCCTTATTGCAACCTACTTGTGCCCTACCGGCACCGTAATTGCACCCTAGTTGTGCCTTAGTTGGGCACTAGCTATGCCCTAGTTGTGCCCTTGTTGTACCCTAGTTGCGTCCTACTTGCACCCTACTTGCGCGCTAGTTGCGCCTTAGTTGCACCATGGTTGCGCCGAACTTGCGCAATAGTTGCAACCTAGTTGCGCCCTAGTTGCGCCCTAGTTGGGCCATAGTTGCGCTCTAGTTGCACCCTGGTTGCACCCTATTTGCGCCCTAGTTGCGTCCTAGTTACGCTCTAGTTGTGCTTTAGCTGCACCCTACTTGCGTCCAAGTTGCACCTAAGTTGCACCCTGGTTGCGCCGAACTTGCAAACTAGTTGCATGCTAGTTACGCCCTGGTTACGCCCTATTTGCGCCCTAGCTGCGCCCTAGTTGCACGCTAGTTGCGCCCTCGTTGCGCCCTCGTTGCCCCTTGTTGCGCACTCGTTGCGCCCTAGTTCTGCCCTAGTTGCGCCCTAGTTGCGCCGTCGTTGCGTCCTTGTTGCGCCTTAGTTGCTCCCTAGTTGCGCCCTAGTTGCACCCTAGTTGCGCCCAAGTTGCGCCATAGTCGCGCCCTAGTCGCGCCCTAGTTGCGCCCTAGTTGCGCACTAGTTGCACCCTAGTTGCTCCCTAGTTGTGCCCGAGTTGCGCCCTAGTTGTGCCCTGGTTACGTCCTAGTTGCGCCCCAGTTGCGCCCTAGTTGCCCCCTAGTTGCGCCCTTGTTGCGCCCGGGCACCCTAGTTTCACCCTAGTTGCGCCCTTCTTGCACCCTAGTTACACCCTAGTTACGCACTAGTTGCGTCCTAGTTGCGTCCTAGTTGCACCCTAGTTGCGCCCTAGTTGCGCCCTACTTGCGTCCTTCTGGCGCCTACTTGCGCCCTAGTTGCACCTCAGTTGGGCCCTAGCTACGCCCTAATTGTCCCCTAGTCGCGCCACAGTTATGTCCTACTTGCACCCTAGTTGCGCCTTAGTTACGCCATAGTTGCGTCCAACCTGCACACTAGTTGCACCTTAGTTGCGTCCTAGTTGCACGCTAGTTGTGCCCTAGTTGCACCTTAGTTGCGCCCTAGGTAGTTGCGCCCTAGTTACGCCCTCGTTGCGTCCTCGTTGTGCCGTAGTTGCACCCTAGTTACGTCCTAGTTGCACCATAGTTGCGTCCTAGTTGCACCATAGTTGCGCCCTAGTTGCGCCCTAGTTGCGTCCTAGTTGCACCCTAGTTCTGCCCTAGTTGCACCCTAGTTGCGCCTTAGTTGTGCCCTAGTTGCGCCCTACCTACGCCCTACTTGCGCCCTAGTCGCGCCCTAGTTGTGCCCTACTTGCGCCCTAGATGCGTCCTAGTTGCGCCCTAGTTGCACCCTTCTTGCGCCTTTCTTGCACCATACTTACGCCCTATTGCCGCCCTACTTGCGCCCTAGTTGCGCATCAGTTGGGTACTAGCTACGCCCTAATTGTACCCTAGTTGTGCCCTAGTGGTGTCCTACTTGTGCCCTACTTGCGCCCTAGTTCGCCTTCGTTGCGCCCTATTTGCGCCTTAGTTGCGCCCTTGTTGCGCCTTCGTTGCGCCCTAGATGCGCCGTAGTTGTACCCTAGATGCGCCCTAGTGGCGCCCTAGTTGCGCCCTAGTTAAGTCCTGGTTGCCCCCTTGTTGCGCCCTTGTTGCGCCCTTGTTGTGCCCTCGTTGCCCCCTAGTTGCGTCCTAGTTGCACCCTAGTTGTGCCCCACTTGCGCCGTAGTTGCACTGTACTTGTGCCCTACTTGCGCCCTACTTGCTCCCTAGTTGCACCCTAGTTATGCACTAGTTACGCCCTAGTTGCGCCCTAGTTGCGCCCTAGTTGCACCCTAGTTGTGCCCTAGTTGCGCCATAGTTGCGCCCTAGTTGCGCCCTAGTTGCGCCCTAGTTGCTCCTTAGTTGCGCCCTAGTTGCACCCTATCCGTGCCGTAGTTGCGCCCTAGTTGAGCCCTAGTTGCGCCCTAGTTGTACCATACTTGCGTCCTTATTGCACCCTACTTGCGCCCTACTGTAACCCTACTTGCACCCTAGTTGTGCCTTAGTTGGGCACTAGCTATGCCCTAGTTGTGCCCTTATTGTGCCATAATTGCGTCCTACTTGCGCCCTACTTGCGCGGTAGTTGCGCCTTAGTTGCACCATAGTTGTGCCCTACTTGCGCGGTAGTTGCGCCGAACTTGCGCACTACTTGCACCATAGTTGCGCCCTAGTTGCGCCCTAGTTGTGCCCTAGTTGCGCTCTAGTTGCACCCTGGTTGCACCCTATTTGTGCCCTATGTGCGCCCTAGTTGCGCTCTTGTTACGCTTTAGTTGCACCCTACTTGCGTCCAAGTTGCGCCTAAGTTACACCCTAGTTGCACCCAACTTGCAAACTAGTTGCACCCTAGTTGCACCCTGGTTACGCCCTATTTGCACCCTAGCTGCGCCCTAGTTGCATGCTATTTGGACCCTCATTGCGCCCTCATTGCGCCCTCGTTGCGCACTCAGTGCGCCCTAGTTATGCCCCAGTTGCGCCCTAGTTGCGCCGTACTTGCGCCCTAGTTGCACCCTAGTTTCGCCCTAGTTGCGCCCTTGTTAGGCCCTAGTTGCGTCCTAGTTGCGGCCTACTTGCGCCGTAGTGGTGCCCTAGTTGCGCCTTAGTTGTGCCCTAGTTGTGCCCTACTTGCGCCCTACTTGCACCCTAGTTGCGCCCTACTTGCGCCCTAGTTGCGTCCTAGTTGCGCCCTAGTTGCGCCCTAGTTGTGCCCTTAATGCGCCCTCATTGCACACTACTTACGCCCTACTGGTACCCCACTTGCGCCCTCATTGCGCCTCAGTTGGGCACTAGCTACGCCCTAGTTGTGCCCTAGTTACGCCCTAGTTACGTCTTACTTACACCCTAATTGTACCCTAGTTGCACCCTAGTTGTGCCATGCCTGCACCCTCGTTGCACCCTAGTTGCACCCTAGTTGCGCCCTAGTCCCGCCCTAGTTGCGCCCTAGTTGCGCACTAGTTGCACCCTACTTGCGCCCTAGTTGCACCCTACTTGCGCCCTAGTTACGCCTCAGTTAAGCACTAGATATGCTCTAATTGTACCCTAGTTGCGCCCTAGTTGTGTCCTACTTGTGTCATACTTGCGCCCTAGTTGCGCCCTAGTTAACCCAAAACTTTGCATTCATGTCACGTTTCATGTTCCTGATTCAAAGCCACCCACAGATTTTGTTTCCATTCACTCCTCAAGTAACTTACAGTATCATAGTCTTTAATCTGTTGATTGCACCTTTTTCCCAGGTCCATAGCCTATCTTGCTTTGGTACCAGTCCCCAACCCCGAAAAAAAAGGAAAGGTCACGACAGGCTCCCTGCCGCCACATGTGACAGGTAAAACATTGCCGCTCGTGTTCAACACCTTTTGTCCACCGTTTTTTGTCCATGGTCACCGCGTCTACTGTCCACCCTCGTCGTGTCCGCTGTCTAGCGTCTAGCCCGTCTGCTGTCTAGCGTCTAACGCGTCTACTGTCCAGTGTCTAGCGCGTCTATTGTCCAGCGTCTAGCATGTCTACTGTCCAAGGTCAGCAGTCCAGCCTCTATCGTCCATCATCTACCGTCCATCCTCTTCTGTCCATCCTCTACCGTCGAGCGTCCACCATTTAGCGGTTGACATAAGAAAAGGAAAAAGGGAGGGGATGATAGACCATGTTTGCCGGCAACCCGTTTGCATTTTGAAGGGCCTCACAACCAGCAAAAAAAATGGGTTTTGAAGTCTGTGTAGAAGAAAGCGCGACAGAAAAATTTGATAAGTATTGGCGGGGGGGATGCGTCGGCCGACCTCGACACCAGGTCGAGGTCAACATGCCGACCCTCGACCCAACACCCAGGGTCGAGAGTCGAGAGCAATATAGACGTGCGTCCTACATGCGCTCTACTTGCGTCCTACTTGCGCCCTACTTGCGTCATACTTGCGCTCTAGTTGCGTCATAATTGCGCCCTAGTTGCACCCTATTTGTGCCCTACTTGCGCCATAGTTGTGCCCTACTTGCGCCCTATTTGTGCCATAAATGCCCCATATTTACGCCTTACTTACACCATAGTTGCGCCCTATTTGCGCCTCAATTGGACACTATCTACGCCCTATTTACGCCTCAGTTGCACCCTGGTTGTGCCCTACCTCTGTCCTACTTGTGCCCTACTTGCGCCCTGCTTGCGCCCTACTTGCGCCCTTCTTGCACCCTAGTTACACCGGACTTGCGCCCTAGTTACATCCAAGTTGCGCCTCAATTGGGCAGTAGCTACGCTCTAGTTACACCCTAGTTACGCCCTACTTGCGCCCTAGTTGCGCCCGAGTTGCGCCATACTTGCGCCCTAGTTGCACCGTAGCTGCGCCCTAGTTGCGCCGTGCTTGCACCCTAGTTACATCACAGTTATGCCCTAGTTGCACCCTACTTGCGTCCTACTTGTGGGCACAAGTAGGACGCAAGTAGGGTGCAAGCGGGACTACTTGCACCCTGCTTGCATCCTCGTTGTGCCCTACTTGGGTCCTATTTGAGCCCTAATTGTGCCCTACTTGCGCTCTACTTGCGCCCTACTTGCGCCCTACCTGCGCCCTAGTTGCGCCCTAGTTGTGCCTTCGTTACGCCCTACGTGCGTCCTACTTGCGCCGTATTGCTCCCTAATTGCGCCATACTTGCGTCCTAGTTATGCCTACTTGCGCCCTAGTTGCCCCCTAGTTGCGTCGCAGCTGTGCACTAGCTACATCCTAGTTGCGCCCTAGTTGCACCCTAGTTGTGCCTAATTGTGCTCTACTTGCGCCCTACTTGTGCAATAGTTGCGCCCTACTTGCACCCTAGTTGCGCTCAAGTTGGGTCTGGTTGCGTCTCAGTTCAGCACTAGCTGTGCCCTAGTTGCGCGCTAGTTGTGCCCTAGTTGCGTCCCTGTTACATCCTAGTTACGCCCTATGTGCGTCCTACTTGCGCCCTAGTTGCACCCTAGTTGCACCCTAGTTGCGTCCCACTTGTGCCCTACTTGCATCCTAGTTGCGCCCAAGTAGCGTTTTAGTTGCGCCCTACTTGAACCATACTTGCGCCCTACTTGCACCCTAGTTATGCCCTAGTTGTGCCCTAGTTGCGCCCTACTTGCATCCTACTTGCACCCTACTTGCGTCCTAGTTGCGCCCTAGTTGCGCCCTTGTTGCGGGCGTAACTCCCAAGCCTCCCCGTACGAAATGCTGAAGAGCCGCATGACCGCACACTGGCTGCAGATGCCCACTATGGACACCTTCTCCGCCAACACAGCTACCGCCCGCTAGGCCCAGCTCTCTTGTGCCTCGGTCGAGCAGCGGCGTGGACCCTGAGCTGGGCAGATCCTAGCCAGCCGGGCGAGGATGACTCAAGACCGGTCCCCCAGGCCGCCGAGAGTTTCCCACGCCAGGGGGCGCATAAAGTACCCCCAACGTGGAGTCTCGCCATACTTGGCGCACTTCGCCGCCTTGGCCACCTCCTTCGCTTTTCAGGTACCGTGGCCTTCGCTCGGTGCACGTCCAGTGCTGTGACGTCGAGCACACAAAATGTGCCAGTCTTCCGATCCTTCGGTGACAGGTCAGACCACAGCTCCCCCACGCCCCCCGGCAACGGCAGGATCCCCTCATGTTCCACCTACACAGGTAGCCGGTGCTCCCTGCATATGTCAGCGAGCTCCTCGTAAATGGAATGGTGGACGTGTTGTGTCGCGCCACCGTAACGCTGCCGTCGGGTGACAGAAGCTGGATCCAAACTATCCATCTTGGCGAGAACAAGGTGGGGCACCAACAACTTGAGCCACATCTGAGTATGAAGGCGGAAGTCCTCTCGACTAAAGGCAATGCATTGCGCACCAGCCTGGGCAGTGCCGACACCACCTCAGCCCACATTAGAGCAAGGAAGTGAAGCTCGCGGTCCGTAGGGAGGAAGGGGCCAAACGCCATAGAAAGGGCCTGAAGCAGAGATCCCGTCGCGCAAGCGTAGGCCAGAGGGGCCAAGTCCTTGGCACCCAGCAGCCCCACCCCTCCAAAGGCGAATGGGAAGTGGACCCGTTGACACGCTGGCATCTGTAGGTCGAAGCTCGTCGATCCCTCCGCAGGTACCGAACGACTCGGAGGAGCTGGAACACTACCTCCCACACCTTCATGTCAAAGCGGTGAAGCACCGCAAGCCAATGTGCATCGTGTTGTAGTGCACGCACCTAGAAGTCTACTCGCGGCACCACACAGAAGCGGAGGAGTGTCATCGCTGCCTGCACCTCCTCCATCCTACCCATTTGTGCCAAGCCACACACTTGCTCCTGAAGCCACCGGTATGCCCACAGCACCTGAAAGGACTCAGAGCCGACTGGGCAGCCCAGCACCAAAACCCCGTCACGCCTACATGGGAGCTCAACTAGTGTTCACGGGACCATCTCCTCCGACTGTTGTATTAGAAGCCCCGGAGTGCTGCTCCCTTGACCATGGCCGCTAAGCACGTCCAGACAAGGTGTTGATTTGCGACAAGGTGCTGATTTGCGACAAGGTGTTGATTTGCAAGAGCGTGTTGATTTCCGAGAGGGTGTTGATTTGGAGCAGGGTGTTGATTTGCAACCCGGCTTTGGTTTCTGTGACCCGGCTTTGGTTTCTCTGACCCTGCTTTGGTTTATGTCACCCAGCTTTGGTTTTTGTGACCCAACGTTGATTCTTGTTACCCGGATTTGGGTTATCTGACCCAGCTTTGGTTTCTTTGGCCCAGCTTTGGTTTCTGTGTACTGGCTTTGGTTTACCCAGCTTTGGTTTCTTTGACCCGGCTTTGGTTTCTGTGACCCGTCTTTGGTTTCTATGACCCGGCTTTCGTTTTTGTGATCGGGCTTTGGTTTCTGCGACCCAGCTTTGGTTTCTGTGACCCGCCTTTGGTTTCTGTGACCCAACTTTGGTTTCTGTGACCCGGCTTTGCTTCCTGTGACTCGGCATTGGTTTCTGTGACCCGGCTTTGGTTTCTGTGACCCACCTTTGGTTAATGTGAACGTTTTTGGTTCCTGTGACCTGGTTGGTTTAAGTGACCCGGCTTTGATTTCTGTGACACGGCTTTGGCTTCTTTCACCCAGCATCTGTACTCGGCTATGGTTTCTGTGACCCGGCTTTGGTTTCTGTGACCCGGCTGTGGTTTGTGTGACCCAGCTTTGGTTTCTGTGACCCGGCTTTGGTTTCTGTGACCCGGCGTTGGTCTCTGTGACCCGACTTTGGTTTCTGTGACCCGGCTTAGGTTTCTGTGACCCGGCTTTGGTCTTTGTGACCCAGCTTTGGTTTCTGTGACCCGGGTTTGGTTTATCTACCCCAGCTTTGGTTTCTTTGGTCCAGTTTTGGTTTCTGTGTACCAGCTTTGGTTTACCCAGCTTTGGGTTCTTTGACCCGGCTTTGGTTTATGTGACGTGGCTTTGGTTTCTGTGACCCGGCGTTGGTCTCTGTGACCCGACTTTGGTTTCTGTGACCCGGCTTAGGTTTCTGTGACCCGGCTTTGGTCTTTGTGACCCAGCTTTGGTTTCTGTGACCCGGGTTTGGTTTATCTACCCCAGCTTTGGTTTCTTTGGTCCAGTTTTGGTTTCTGTGTACCAGCTTTGGTTTACCCAGCTTTGGGTTCTTTGACCCGGCTTTGGTTTATGTGACGTGGCTTTGGTTTCTGTGACCCGGCGTTGGTCTCTGTGACCCGACTTTGGTTTCTGTGACCCGGCTTAGGTTTCTGTGACCCGGCTTTGGTCTTTGTGACCCAGCTTTGGTTTCTGTGACCCGGGTTTGGTTTATCTACCCCAGCTTTGGTTTCTTTGGTCCAGTTTTGGTTTCTGTGTACCAGCTTTGGTTTACCCAGCTTTGGGTTCTTTGACCCGGCTTTGGTTTATGTGACGTGGCTTTGGTTTCTGTGACCCGGCGTTGGTCTCTGTGACCCGACTTTGGTTTCTGTGACCCGGCTTAGGTTTCTGTGACCCGGCTTTGGTCTTTGTGACCCAGCTTTGGTTTCTGTGACCCGGGTTTGGTTTATCTACCCCAGCTTTGGTTTCTTTGGTCCAGTTTTGGTTTCTGTGTACCAGCTTTGGTTTACCCAGCTTTGGGTTCTTTGACCCGGCTTTGGTTTATGTGACGTGGCTTTGGTTTCTGTGACCCGGCGTTGGTCTCTGTGACCCGACTTTGGTTTCTGTGACCCGGCTTAGGTTTCTGTGACCCGGCTTTGGTCTTTGTGACCCAGCTTTGGTTTCTGTGACCCGGGTTTGGTTTATCTACCCCAGCTTTGGTTTCTTTGGTCCAGTTTTGGTTTCTGTGTACCAGCTTTGGTTTACCCAGCTTTGGGTTCTTTGACCCGGCTTTGGTTTATGTGACGTGGCTTTGGTTTCTGTGACCCGGCGTTGGTCTCTGTGACCCGACTTTGGTTTCTGTGACCCGGCTTAGGTTTCTGTGACCCGGCTTTGGTCTTTGTGACCCAGCTTTGGTTTCTGTGACCCGGGTTTGGTTTATCTACCCCAGCTTTGGTTTCTTTGGTCCAGTTTTGGTTTCTGTGTACCAGCTTTGGTTTACCCAGCTTTGGGTTCTTTGACCCGGCTTTGGTTTATGTGACGTGGCTTTGGTTTCTGTGACCCGGCGTTGGTCTCTGTGACCCGACTTTGGTTTCTGTGACCCGGCTTAGGTTTCTGTGACCCGGCTTTGGTCTTTGTGACCCAGCTTTGGTTTCTGTGACCCGGGTTTGGTTTATCTACCCCAGCTTTGGTTTCTTTGGTCCAGTTTTGGTTTCTGTGTACCAGCTTTGGTTTACCCAGCTTTGGGTTCTTTGACCCGGCTTTGGTTTATGTGACGTGGCTTTGGTTTCTGTGACCCGGCGTTGGTCTCTGTGACCCGACTTTGGTTTCTGTGACCCGGCTTAGGTTTCTGTGACCCGGCTTTGGTCTTTGTGACCCAGCTTTGGTTTCTGTGACCCGGGTTTGGTTTATCTACCCCAGCTTTGGTTTCTTTGGTCCAGTTTTGGTTTCTGTGTACCAGCTTTGGTTTACCCAGCTTTGGGTTCTTTGACCCGGCTTTGGTTTATGTGACGTGGCTTTGGTTTCTGTGACCCGGCGTTGGTCTCTGTGACCCGACTTTGGTTTCTGTGACCCGGCTTAGGTTTCTGTGACCCGGCTTTGGTCTTTGTGACCCAGCTTTGGTTTCTGTGACCCGGGTTTGGTTTATCTACCCCAGCTTTGGTTTCTTTGGTCCAGTTTTGGTTTCTGTGTACCAGCTTTGGTTTACCCAGCTTTGGGTTCTTTGACCCGGCTTTGGTTTATGTGACGTGGCTTTGGTTTCTGTGACCCGGCGTTGGTCTCTGTGACCCGACTTTGGTTTCTGTGACCCGGCTTAGGTTTCTGTGACCCGGCTTTGGTCTTTGTGACCCAGCTTTGGTTTCTGTGACCCGGGTTTGGTTTATCTACCCCAGCTTTGGTTTCTTTGGTCCAGTTTTGGTTTCTGTGTACCAGCTTTGGTTTACCCAGCTTTGGGTTCTTTGACCCGGCTTTGGTTTATGTGACGTGGCTTTGGTTTCTGTGACCCGGCGTTGGTCTCTGTGACCCGACTTTGGTTTCTGTGACCCGGCTTAGGTTTCTGTGACCCGGCTTTGGTCTTTGTGACCCAGCTTTGGTTTCTGTGACCCGGGTTTGGTTTATCTACCCCAGCTTTGGTTTCTTTGGTCCAGTTTTGGTTTCTGTGTACCAGCTTTGGTTTACCCAGCTTTGGGTTCTTTGACCCGGCTTTGGTTTATGTGACGTGGCTTTGGTTTCTGTGACCCGGCGTTGGTCTCTGTGACCCGACTTTGGTTTCTGTGACCCGGCTTAGGTTTCTGTGACCCGGCTTTGGTCTTTGTGACCCAGCTTTGGTTTCTGTGACCCGGGTTTGGTTTATCTACCCCAGCTTTGGTTTCTTTGGTCCAGTTTTGGTTTCTGTGTACCAGCTTTGGTTTACCCAGCTTTGGGTTCTTTGACCCGGCTTTGGTTTATGTGACGTGGCTTTGGTTTCTGTGACCCGGCGTTGGTCTCTGTGACCCGACTTTGGTTTCTGTGACCCGGCTTAGGTTTCTGTGACCCGGCTTTGGTCTTTGTGACCCAGCTTTGGTTTCTGTGACCCGGGTTTGGTTTATCTACCCCAGCTTTGGTTTCTTTGGTCCAGTTTTGGTTTCTGTGTACCAGCTTTGGTTTACCCAGCTTTGGGTTCTTTGACCCGGCTTTGGTTTATGTGACGTGGCTTTGGTTTCTGTGACCCGGCGTTGGTCTCTGTGACCCGACTTTGGTTTCTGTGACCCGGCTTAGGTTTCTGTGACCCGGCTTTGGTCTTTGTGACCCAGCTTTGGTTTCTGTGACCCGGGTTTGGTTTATCTACCCCAGCTTTGGTTTCTTTGGTCCAGTTTTGGTTTCTGTGTACCAGCTTTGGTTTACCCAGCTTTGGGTTCTTTGACCCGGCTTTGGTTTATGTGACGTGGCTTTGGTTTCTGTGACCCGGCGTTGGTCTCTGTGACCCGACTTTGGTTTCTGTGACCCGGCTTAGGTTTCTGTGACCCGGCTTTGGTCTTTGTGACCCAGCTTTGGTTTCTGTGACCCGGGTTTGGTTTATCTACCCCAGCTTTGGTTTCTTTGGTCCAGTTTTGGTTTCTGTGTACCAGCTTTGGTTTACCCAGCTTTGGGTTCTTTGACCCGGCTTTGGTTTATGTGACGTGGCTTTGGTTTCTGTGACCCGGCGTTGGTCTCTGTGACCCGACTTTGGTTTCTGTGACCCGGCTTAGGTTTCTGTGACCCGGCTTTGGTCTTTGTGACCCAGCTTTGGTTTCTGTGACCCGGGTTTGGTTTATCTACCCCAGCTTTGGTTTCTTTGGTCCAGTTTTGGTTTCTGTGTACCAGCTTTGGTTTACCCAGCTTTGGGTTCTTTGACCCGGCTTTGGTTTATGTGACGTGGCTTTGGTTTCTGTGACCCGGCGTTGGTCTCTGTGACCCGACTTTGGTTTCTGTGACCCGGCTTAGGTTTCTGTGACCCGGCTTTGGTCTTTGTGACCCAGCTTTGGTTTCTGTGACCCGGGTTTGGTTTATCTACCCCAGCTTTGGTTTCTTTGGTCCAGTTTTGGTTTCTGTGTACCAGCTTTGGTTTACCCAGCTTTGGGTTCTTTGACCCGGCTTTGGTTTATGTGACGTGGCTTTGGTTTCTGTGACCCGGCGTTGGTCTCTGTGACCCGACTTTGGTTTCTGTGACCCGGCTTAGGTTTCTGTGACCCGGCTTTGGTCTTTGTGACCCAGCTTTGGTTTCTGTGACCCGGGTTTGGTTTATCTACCCCAGCTTTGGTTTCTTTGGTCCAGTTTTGGTTTCTGTGTACCAGCTTTGGTTTACCCAGCTTTGGGTTCTTTGACCCGGCTTTGGTTTATGTGACGTGGCTTTGGTTTCTGTGACCCGGCGTTGGTTTCTGTGACCCGGCTTTGGTTTCTCTGACCTTGCTTTGGTTTTTGTGACCCGGCTTTGGTTTCTGTGACCCGGCTTTGCTTTCTGTGACCCGGCTTGTTTTCTGTGACTCAGCTTTGGTTTCTGTGACACGGCTTTGGTTGGTGTGACCCGGCTTTGGTTTCTGAGACATGCCGTTGGTCTCTATGACCCGCCTTTGTTTTTTTGGGCCAGGCTTTGGTTTCTGTGACCCGGCTTTGGTTTATGGGACCCGGCTTTGGTTTCTGTGACATGGCTTAGGTTTATGTGATCCGGCTTCGGTTTCTGTGACCAGGCTTTGGTTTCTCTGACCCGGCTTTGGTTTATGTGACCCGGCTTTGGTTTTTGTGACCCGACATTGATTTCTGTTACTCGGCTTTGGGTTATCTAACTCAGCTTCGGTTTCTTTGGCCCATCTGTGGTTTCTGTGCCGGCTTTGGTTTATCTAGCTTTGGTTTCTTCGACTTGGCTTTGGTTTCTGTGATCGTCTTTGGTTTCTATTACCCGGCTCTCGTTTCTATGATCCGGCTTTGGTTTTTGCGACCCGGCTTTGGTTTTTGCGACCCGGCTTTGGTTTCTGTGACCCAACTTTGGGTTCTGTGACCCGCCTTTGCTTTCTGTGACTCGGTGTTGGTCTCTGATACCCGGCTTTGGTTTCTGTGACCCGGCTTTGGTTAGTGGGAACATTTTTGGTTCCTCTTACCCGGATTAAGTTTATGTGGCCTGGCTTTGATTTACGTGACATGGCTTTGGCTTCTTTAACCCGGCTTTCTATACCCAGCTATGGTTTCTTTGACCCGGCTTTGGTTTCTGTGACCCGGCTGTGGTTTGTGTGACCCAGCTTTGGTTTCTGTGACGCGGCTTTGGTTTTTGTGACCCAGCTTTGGTTTCTGTGACCCAGCTTTGGTTTTTGTGACCCAGCTTTGGTTTATGTGGCCTGGCTTTGGTTTTTGTGACCCGGCTTTGGTTTCTGTGACCCGGCTTTGATTTTTTGTGACCCAGTTTTGGTTTATGTGGCCGCGATTCTGTTTCTGTGACCCGGCTTTGGTTTTTCTGACCCGGCTTTGGTTTCTGCGACCCGGCATTGGTTTCTGTGACCCAGTTTTGGGTTTTGTGACCCGGCAATGGTTTATGTAACCTGACTTTGGTTGCTGTGACCCGGCTTTGCTTTATGTGACCCAGCTTTGGCTTATGTGACACGGCTTTGGTTTCTGTGACCCGGCTTTGGTTTGTGTGACCCGCCTTTGGTTTATGTGATCCGGCTTTGGTTTCTCTAAGCTGGCTTTGGTTTCTGTGACCCTGCTTTGGTTTATGTGACCCGGCTTTGGTTTCTGTGACAAAAACCAAAGCCGAGTCACAGAAACCAATGCCAGGTCAAAAGAAGCAAAAGCCAGGTCACAAAAACCAAAGCCGAGTCACAGAAACCAAAGCCAGGTTAAAGGAACCAAAGGCGGGTCACAGACACCAAAAACGGGTCTTATAAATCAAAGCCGGGTCACAGAGACCAAAGCCGAGTCACAGAAGCCAAAGCCGGGTCACAGAAACCAAAGCCAGGTCACATAAACCTAAGCCAAGTCACATAAACCAAAGCCGGGTCCCAGAAACCAAAGCCGGATCACAGAAACGAAAGCATGGCCACAACAACCAAAGGCGGGTCACAGAAACCAAAGACAGGTCGCAGAAACCAAAGCCGGGTGATAGCAACCGAAGCCGGGTGATAGCAACCGAAGCCGGGTCACAGAAACCAAAGCCGCGTCACATAAGACAAAGCCGGGTCACAGAAAGCAAAGCCGGGTCACAAAAACGAAAGCCGGGTCACAAAAACCACAGCCAGGTCAGAGAAATGAAATCCAGGTCACAGAAACCATATCCGGTTCACAGAAACCAAAGCTGGGTCACAAAAACCAAAGTCGGGTCACAGAAACCAAACCAGGGTCACAGAAACCAAAGCCAAGTCATGGACACCAATGCTGGGTCATAGAAACCAAAGCCGGGTCACACAAACCAAAGCTGGGTCATAAAAACCAAAGCCGGGTAACAGAAACCAAAGCCGGGTCACAGAAAGCAAAGCCGGGTCACAAAAACCAAGGACGGATCACTGAAACCAAAGCCGGGTCACAGAAACGAAAGCCGGGTCAACAAACCAAAGCCGGAGCACAGAAACCAAAGCCCGGTCATAGAAACCAAAGCCGGGTCACAGAAACGAAAGCCGGGTCAACAAACCAAAGCCGGAGCACAGAAACCAAAGCCCGGTCATAGAAACCAAAGCCGGGTCACAGAAACCAAAGCCGTGTCACAGAATCCAAAGCTAGATCACCAAAACCAAAGCCGGGTCACAGCAACCAAAGCCAGGTCACAGAACCAAAGCCGGGTCACAGAAACCAATGCCAGGTCACAGAAACCAAAGTGGGGTCACTGAAACCAAGCCGGGTTACAGTAACCAAAGCCAGCTCACACAAACAAAAACCAGGTCAAAGAAACCAAAGTCGGGTCAGGGAAACCAAAGCCGGGTCACAGAAACCAAAACCGGGTCAGAGAAACCAAAGCCGGGTCATTGAACCCAAAGCTGGGTCACAAAAACAGAAGTGGGGTCACACAAACCAAAGCCGGGTCACATAAACGAAAGCCGGGTCACATCAACCAAAGTCAGGTTACATAAACCAATACCGGGTCACATAAACCAAAGCTGGGTCACAAAAACCAATGCTGGGTCAAAGAAACCAAAGCTGGGTCATAGAAACCAAAGCCGGGTCACAGAAACCAAAGCCGGGTCATAGAAACCAAAACTGGGTCACATAAATCAAACCCGGGTCACAGAAACCAAAGTTGGGTCACATAAACCAAATCCATGCCACCAAACCCAACGCCGGGTCACAGAAACCAAATACGGGTCAGAGAAACCAAACCTGGGTCACAGAAACCAAAGCCGGGTCACATAAACCAAAGTCGGGTCACACAAACCAAAGCCGGGTCACAGAAACCAAAGCGGGATCACGGAAACCATAGCCGGATCACTGGAAGCCGGGTCACATAAGCCAAAGCCGGGTCACAAAAACCAAAGCCGGGATATGGAAACCAAAGCCGGGTCACAGGAATCAAAGCCGGGTCACAGAAACCAAAGCTGGGTCATTTAAACCAAAGTCGGGGCACAAAAACCAAAGCCGGGTCACAGCAACCAAACCCATGTCACATAAACCAAACCCGGGTCACAGAAAGAAAAGCCGAGTCACGGAAAACAAAGCGGGTTCACAAAAGGCAAAGCCGGGATACACAAACCAAAGCCAAGACATAGAAACCAAAGCCAGGTCAGAGAAACAAAAGCCGGGTCACAAAAACAAAAGCCGGGTCACAGAAACCAAAGATGGGTCACATAAACGAAACTTGGGGCACTGAAACCAAAGCCGGTTTACAGAAACTAAAGCCAAGTCACGGAAACCAAAGCCGGGTCACAGAAACCAAATCTGGGTCATAGAAACCAAAGCCAGGTCACAGAAACCAAAGCCGGGTCACAGAAACCAAAGCCGGGTTACAGAAACCAAAGCTGAATCACAGAAACCAAAGCCGGGTCACAAAAACCAAAGCCGGGTCAACGAACCAAAGCCGGAGCACAGAAACCAAAGCCCGGTCATAGAAACCAAATCCGGGTCACATAAACCAAAGCCGGGTCACAGAAATCCAAAGCCAGATCACAGAAACATAAGCCGGGTCACAACAACCAAAGCCAGGTCACAAAACCAAAGCCAGGTCACAGAAACCAAAACCAGTTCACAGAAACCAGAGCAGGGTCACAGAAACGAAAGCCGGGTCACATAAACCAAAGCCGGGTCACAGAAACCAAAGCCGGGTCTCAGGAACCAAAGCCGGGTCACACAAACCAAAGCCGGGTCACAAAACCAAAGCTGGGGCAATGAAACCAAAGCCGGGTCACAGGAACCAAAGCCGGGTCACACCAACCAAAGCCGGGTCACAAAACCAAAGCTGGGGCAATGAAACCAAAGCCGGGTCACAGGAACCAAAGCCGGGTCACACCAACCAAAGCCGGGTCACAAAAACCAAAGCCGGGTCACAGAAACCAAAGCCGGGTCTCAGGAACCAAAGCCGGGTCACACAAACCAAAGCCGGGTCACAAAACCAAAGCTGGGTCAATGAAACCAAAGCCGGGTCACAGAAACCAAAGCCGGGTCAAATAAACCAAAGCCGGGTTACAAAAACCAGAAACGGGTCACAGAAACCACAGACGGGTCACAGAGATTAAAGCCACGTCACATAAGCCAAAGCCGGACCACGGAAACCAAAGCCGGGTCACAGAAACCAAAGCCGGGTCACATAGACCAAAGCCAGGTCACATAAACCAAAGCCGGGTCACATAAACCAAAGCCGGGTCACAGAATCCAAAGCTGGATCACAGAAACATAAGCCAGGTCACAACAACCAAAGCCAGGTCACAAAACCAAAGCCGGGTCACAGAAACCAAAACCAGGTCACAGAAACCAAAGCGGGGTCACAGAAACGAAAGCCGGGTCACATAAACCAAAGCCAGGTCACAGAAACCAAAGCCGGGTCTCAGGAACCAAAGCCGGGTCACACAAACCAAAGCCGGGTCACAAAACCAAAGCTGGGTCAATGAAACCAAAGCCGGATCACAGAAACCAAAGCCGGGTCACATAAACCAAAGCAGGGTCACAAAAACCAGAACCGGGTCACAGAAACCAGAGACGGGTCACAGAGATTAAAGCCAGATCACATAAGCCAAAGCCGGACCATGGAAACCAAAGCCGGGTCACAGAAACTGAAGGCGGGTCACATAAACCAAAGCCGGGTCACATAAACCAAAGCCGGGTCACAAAAACCAACGCTGGGTTACAGAAACCAAAGCCGGGTCACAGAGAGAAAAGCCGGGTGACAGAAACCAACGCCGGGTCACAGAAACCAAAGACAGGTCACAAAAACCAAAGCTGGGTCACAGAAACCAAAGCCGGGTCACAGAAATCAAACCCAGCTCATAGAAACCAAAGCTGGGTCACATAAACCAAAGCCGGGTCACATAAACCAAACCCGGGTCATATAAACCAAAGCCAAGTCACATAAACCAAAGTCGGGTCCCAGAGACCAAAGCCGGGTTACAGAAACCAAAGCCTGGCCACAAAAACCAAATCTGGGTCACAGAAACCAAAGCCGGGTCACAGAAACCGAAGCCGGATGACAGTTGCTTAAGCCGGGTCAAAGTAATTTAAGCAGGGACACAGAAACTAAAGCCGGGTCACAAAAACCAAAGCCGGGTCACATAAATCAAAGCCGGGTCACAGAAACCAAAGTCGGGTCACGGAAACCAAAGTCCCGTCATTGAAACCAAAGCCAGCTCACAGAAACCAAAGCTGGTTCACAGCAGCCAAAGCCGGGTCACAGAACTCAAAGCCGGGTCACAGAAACAAAAGCCAAGTCGCAAAAAACAAAGCCGGGTCACAGAACGCAAAGCCGGGTCACACAAACCAAAGCCAGGTCACAAAACACAAAGCCAGGTCAGGGAAACGAAAGCCGGGTCACGGAAACCAAAGCCGGGTCACAGAAACCAAAGCCGGGTCACAGAATTCAAAGTCGGGTCACAAAAACCACAGCCAGGTCAAAGAAAGCAAAGCTAAGTCACATAAACCAAAGCCGAGTCACAGAAACCAAAACCGGGTCATAGAAACCAAAGCCGGGTCACAAAAACCAAAGCCGGGTCACATAAACAAAAGCCGGGTCAACGAACCAAAGTCAGAGCACAGAAACCAAAGCCTCGTCATATAAACCAAAGCCGGTCACATGAACCAAAGCCGGGTCACAGAATCCAAAGCCGGATCACAGAAACCAAAGCCGGGTCACAGCAACCAAAGCCAGGTCACAGAACCAAATCCAGGTAACAGAAACCAAAGCAGGGTCACCGAAACCAAAGCTGGGTCACAGAAACCAAAGCCACGTCACATAAACCAAAGCCGGGTCACAAAAACCAAAGCCGGGTAAAAAACCCAAGGCGGGTCATAGAAACCAAAGCGGGGCCAGAGAAACCAAATCCGGGTCACAGAAACCAATGCCGGGTCACAGAAACCAAAGCCTGGTCAAAGAAACCCAATTTGGGTCACAGAAACCAGAACCGGGTCACAGAAACCAGAGCCGGGTCACTGAAACCAGAGCCGGGTGACAGAAACCAAAGCCGGGTCACAGCAACCAAAGCCGGGTCCTAGAAACCAAAGCAGGGTCACAGAAACCAAAGCCGGGTCACAGAAACCAAACAACGGTCACAGAATCCAACGCCGGGTAACAGAAACCAAAGCCGGGTCACAGAGACCAAAGCTGGGTCGCAGAAACCAAAGCCGGGTCACAGAAACCAACGCTGGGTCGCAAAAACCAAAGCCGGGTCACAGAAACCAAAGCCAGGTCACAAAAACCAAAGCCGGGTCACAGAAACCAAAGCAAGGACAAACAAACCAAAGCTCAGTCACAGACACCAAAGCTGGGTCTTACAAATCAAAGCCGGGTCATAGAAACCAAAGCCAGGTCACATGAACCCAAGCCAAGTCACATAAACCAAAGCTGGGTCCCAGAAACCAAAGCCGGGTCACAGAAACCAAAGCCTGGCCACAAAAAACCAAGGGTGGGTCAGAGAAACCAAAGAGGGGTCACAAAAACCAAAGCCGGATGACAGCAACCAAAGCCGGGTCACAGAAACCAAAGCCGAGTTACATAAAACAAAGCCGGGTCACAGAAAGCAAAGCCGGGTCACACAAACCAAAGCCGGGTCACAAAAACCAAAGCCAGGTGAGGGAAATGAAAGGCGGGTCACAGAAACCAAATCCGGTTCACAGAAACCAAGGCTTGGTCACAAAAACCAAAGTTGGGTCACAGAAACCAAAGCGGGGTCACAGAAACCAAATCCAAGTCACAGACACCAAAGCCGGGTCATAGAAACCAAAGTCGGGTCACAGAAACCAAAGTCGGGTCACACGAAAAAATGCCGGGTCACACAAACCAAAGCCTAGTCAAAGAAACTAAAGCCGGGTCACAGAAAGCAAAGACGGGTCACTGAAACCAAAGCCAGGTCACAGAAACCAAAGCCGGGTCAACAAACCAAAGCTGGAGCACAGAAACCAAAGCCCGGTCATAGGAACCAAAGCCGAGTCACAGAAACCGAAGCCGGGTCACAGAATCCAAAGCCGGATCACAAGAACCAAAGCCGGGTCACAGCAACCAAAGCCAGGTCACATATCCGAAGCCGGGTCACAGAAACCAAAGCCATGTCACAGAAACCAAAGCGGGGTCACACAAACCAAGCCGGGTTACAGTAACCAAAGCCGGCTCACACAAACAAAAGCCAGGTCAAAGAAACTAACGCCGGGTCAGAGAAACCAAAGCCGGGTCACAAAAACCATGGCAGGGTCACTAGACCCAAAGCCGGGTCACAAAAACCAAAGCCGAGTCTCATAAACCAAAGCCGGGTCAGAGAAACCAAAGCCAGGTCACAGAACCCAAAGCTGGGTCACACAAACCAAAGCCGGGTCACACAAACCAAAGCCGGGTCACAGAAACGAAAGCCGGGTCATAGCAACCAAAGTTGGGTTACAGAAACCAATACCGGGTCACAGAAACCAAAGCTGGGTCACAAAAACCAATGCCAGGTCACAGAAACCAAACCGGGTCACAGAACCAAAGCCGGGTCACAGAAACCAAAGCCGGGTCAAAGAAACCAAAACCGGGTCACAGGAATCAAACCCGGGTCACATAGACCAAAGCTGGGTCACAGAAACCAAAGCCATGCCACAGAAACCAAAGCCGGGTCACAGAAACCAACGCTGGGTCGCAAAAACCAAATCCGGGTCACAGAAACCAAAGCCAGGTCACAGAAACCAAAGCCGGGTCACAGAAACCAACGCTGGGTCGCAAAAACCAAATCCGGGTCACAGAAACCAAAGCCAGGTCACAGAAACCAAAGCCGGGTCACAGAAACCAACGCTGGGTCGCAAAAACCAAATCCGGGTCACAGAAACCAAAGCCAGGTCACAGAAACCAAAGCCGGGTCACAGAAACCAACGCTGGGTCGCAAAAACCAAATCCGGGTCACAGAAACCAAAGCCAGGTCACAGAAACCAAAGCCGGGTCACAGAAACCAAAGCCGGGTCACAGCAACCAAAGCTGGGTTACAGAAACCAATACCGGGTCACAGAAACCAAAGCTGGGTCACAAAAACCAATGCCAGGTCACAGAAACCAAACCGGGTCACAGAACCAAAGCCGGGTCACAGAAACCAAAGCCGGGTCAAAGAAACCAAAACCGGGTCACAGGAATCAAACCCGGGTCACATAGACCAAAGCTGGGTCACAGAAACCAAAGCCATGCCACAGAAACCAAAGCCGGGTCACAGAAACAAAAGCCGGGTCGCAAAAATCAAAGCGGGGTCACATAAACCAAAGCCAGGTCACAAAAACCAAAGCCGGGTCACAGAAACCAAAGCCAGGTTAAAGAAACCAAAGCTGGGTCACATACACCAAAGCCGGGTATTACAAATCAAAGCCGGGTCACAGAGACCAAAGCCGGGTCACAGAAGCCAGAGCCGGGTCACAGAAACCAAAGCTGGGTCACATAAACCTACGCAAAGTCACGGAAACCAAGGCCAGGTCCAAGAAACCAAAGCCGGGTCGCAGAAACCAAAGACTGGCCACAGAAACCAAAGGCGGGTCACAGAAACCAAAGATGGTTCACCGAAACCAAAGCCGGGTGATAGCAACCAAAGCCGGGTCACAGAAACCAAAGCGGAGTCACATAAAACAAAGCCGGGTCACAAAGAGCAAACCCAGGTCACACAAACCAAAGCCAAGTCACAAAAACCAAAGCAAGGTCAGAGAAATGAAAGCCGGGTCACATAAAGCAAATCCGGTTGACAGAACCCAAAGTCGGGTCACAAAAACCAAAGACGGATCACTGAAACCAAAGCCGGGTCAAAGAAACCAAAGCCGGGTCAACAAACCAAAGCCGGAGCACATAAACCAAAGCCCGGACATAGAAACCAAAGCCGGGTCACAGAACCAAACCCGGGTCACCGGATCACAAAAACCAAACCGGGTCACAGCAACCAAAGCCAGGTCACAGAACCAAAGCCGGGTCGCAGAAACGAGAGCCAGGTCACAGAAACCAAAGCGGGTTCACAGAAACCAAGCTGGGTTACAGTAACCAAAGCCAGCTCACACAAGCAAAAGCCAGGTCAAAGAAACCAATGCCAGGTTAGAGAAACCAAAGCCGGGTCACAGAAACCAGAGCCGGGTCACTAAAACCAAAGCCGGGTCACACAAACCAGAGCCGAGTCACATAAACCAAAACTGGGTCAGAGAAACCAAAGCCGGCTCACAGAACCCAAAGCTGGGTCACACAAACCAAAGCCGGGTCATATAAACGAAAGCCGGGTCACAGCAACCAAAGTCGGGTTACAGAGACCAATACCGGGTCACAAAAACAAAAGCTGGGTCACAAAAACCAATGCTGGGTCACAGAAACCAAAGCCGGGTCACGAAAACCAAAGCCGGGTCACAGAAACCAAAGCCGGATCAAAGAAACCAAAACCGGGTCACAGAAATCAAACCCGGGTCACAAAAACCATACTAGGTCACATAAACCAAAGCCATGCCACAGAAATCGAAGCCGGGTCACTGAAACCAAAGCCGGGTCACAGAAACCAAAGCCAGATCACACCAACCAAAGCCGGGTCACAGACACCAAAGCAGGGTCACAGAAACCATAGCCAGGTCCGTGAAAGCCGGGTCACAGAAGCCAAAGCCGGGTCACAAAAACCAACGCCGGGTCATGGAAACCAAAGCCGGGTCATGGGAACAAAAAAAGGTCCCATAAACCAAAGCCGGGTCACAGAAACCAAAGCCGGGTCACATAAACCAACGGCGAGTCACGGAAAGCAAAGCCAGGTCACATAAACCAAAGCTGGGTCACAGAAACCAAAGCCAAGTTACAGAAACCAAAGCCGGGTCGCAAAAACCAAAGCCGGGTCACAGCAACCTAAGCCACGTCATGGAACCAAATCCAGGTCACAGAAATCAAACCAGGGTCACAGAAACCAAAGCCAAGTTACAGAAACCAAAGCCGGGTCGCAAAAACCAAAGCCGGGTCACAGCAACCTAAGCCACGTCATGGAACCAAATCCAGGTCACAGAAATCAAACCAGGGTCACAGAAACCAAAGCCAAGTTACAGAAACCAAAGCCGGGTCGCAAAAACCAAAGCCGGGTCACAGCAACCTAAGCCACGTCATGGAACCAAATCCAGGTCACAGAAATCAAACCAGGGTCACAGAAACCAAAGCCAAGTTACAGAAACCAAAGCCGGGTCGCAAAAACCAAAGCCGGGTCACAGCAACCTAAGCCACGTCATGGAACCAAATCCAGGTCACAGAAATCAAACCAGGGTCACAGAAACCAAAGCCAAGTTACAGAAACCAAAGCCGGGTCGCAAAAACCAAAGCCGGGTCACAGCAACCTAAGCCACGTCATGGAACCAAATCCAGGTCACAGAAATCAAACCAGGGTCACAGAAACCAAAGCCAAGTTACAGAAACCAAAGCCGGGTCGCAAAAACCAAAGCCGGGTCACAGCAACCTAAGCCACGTCATGGAACCAAATCCAGGTCACAGAAATCAAACCAGGGTCACAGAAACCAAAGCCAAGTTACAGAAACCAAAGCCGGGTCGCAAAAACCAAAGCCGGGTCACAGCAACCTAAGCCACGTCATGGAACCAAATCCAGGTCACAGAAATCAAACCAGGGTCACAGAAACCAAAGCCAAGTTACAGAAACCAAAGCCGGGTCGCAAAAACCAAAGCCGGGTCACAGCAACCTAAGCCACGTCATGGAACCAAATCCAGGTCACAGAAATCAAACCAGGGTCACAGAAACCAAAGCCAAGTTACAGAAACCAAAGCCGGGTCGCAAAAACCAAAGCCGGGTCACAGCAACCTAAGCCACGTCATGGAACCAAATCCAGGTCACAGAAATCAAACCAGGGTCACAGAAACCAAAGCCAAGTTACAGAAACCAAAGCCGGGTCGCAAAAACCAAAGCCGGGTCACAGCAACCTAAGCCACGTCATGGAACCAAATCCAGGTCACAGAAATCAAACCAGGGTCACAGAAACCAAAGCCAAGTTACAGAAACCAAAGCCGGGTCGCAAAAACCAAAGCCGGGTCACAGCAACCTAAGCCACGTCATGGAACCAAATCCAGGTCACAGAAATCAAACCAGGGTCACAGAAACCAAAGCCAAGTTACAGAAACCAAAGCCGGGTCGCAAAAACCAAAGCCGGGTCACAGCAACCTAAGCCACGTCATGGAACCAAATCCAGGTCACAGAAATCAAACCAGGGTCACAGAAACCAAAGCCAAGTTACAGAAACCAAAGCCGGGTCGCAAAAACCAAAGCCGGGTCACAGCAACCTAAGCCACGTCATGGAACCAAATCCAGGTCACAGAAATCAAACCAGGGTCACAGAAACCAAAGCCAAGTTACAGAAACCAAAGCCGGGTCGCAAAAACCAAAGCCGGGTCACAGCAACCTAAGCCACGTCATGGAACCAAATCCAGGTCACAGAAATCAAACCAGGGTCACAGAAACCAAAGCCAAGTTACAGAAACCAAAGCCGGGTCGCAAAAACCAAAGCCGGGTCACAGCAACCTAAGCCACGTCATGGAACCAAATCCAGGTCACAGAAATCAAACCAGGGTCACAGAAACCAAAGCCAAGTTACAGAAACCAAAGCCGGGTCGCAAAAACCAAAGCCGGGTCACAGCAACCTAAGCCACGTCATGGAACCAAATCCAGGTCACAGAAATCAAACCAGGGTCACAGAAACCAAAGCCAAGTTACAGAAACCAAAGCCGGGTCGCAAAAACCAAAGCCGGGTCACAGCAACCTAAGCCACGTCATGGAACCAAATCCAGGTCACAGAAATCAAACCAGGGTCACAGAAACCAAAGCCAAGTTACAGAAACCAAAGCCGGGTCGCAAAAACCAAAGCCGGGTCACAGCAACCTAAGCCACGTCATGGAACCAAATCCAGGTCACAGAAATCAAACCAGGGTCACAGAAACCAAAGCCAAGTTACAGAAACCAAAGCCGGGTCGCAAAAACCAAAGCCGGGTCACAGCAACCTAAGCCACGTCATGGAACCAAATCCAGGTCACAGAAATCAAACCAGGGTCACAGAAACCAAAGCCAAGTTACAGAAACCAAAGCCGGGTCGCAAAAACCAAAGCCGGGTCACAGCAACCTAAGCCACGTCATGGAACCAAATCCAGGTCACAGAAATCAAACCAGGGTCACAGAAACCAAAGCCAAGTTACAGAAACCAAAGCCGGGTCGCAAAAACCAAAGCCGGGTCACAGCAACCTAAGCCACGTCATGGAACCAAATCCAGGTCACAGAAATCAAACCAGGGTCACAGAAACCAAAGCCAAGTTACAGAAACCAAAGCCGGGTCGCAAAAACCAAAGCCGGGTCACAGCAACCTAAGCCACGTCATGGAACCAAATCCAGGTCACAGAAATCAAACCAGGGTCACAGAAACCAAAGCCAAGTTACAGAAACCAAAGCCGGGTCGCAAAAACCAAAGCCGGGTCACAGCAACCTAAGCCACGTCATGGAACCAAATCCAGGTCACAGAAATCAAACCAGGGTCACAGAAACCAAAGCCAAGTTACAGAAACCAAAGCCGGGTCACAGAAACCAAAGCCGGGTCACATAAACCAAAGCCGGTTCACAGAAACCAAAGCCGGGTCACAGCAACCAAAGTCAGGTTACAGAAACCAATGCCGAGCCACATAAACCAAAGCTGGGTCACATAAACCAATGCTTGGTCACAGAAACCAAAGCCGGGCCACAGAAAGCAAAGACGGGTTACAAAAAACCAAAGCTGGGTCACATAAACCAAAGTTGGGTCACAGAAACCAAAGCCAGGTCACAGAAACCAAACCTGGGTCACACAAAACAAAGCCGGGTCACCGAAACCAAAGCCGGATCACAAAAACCATAGCTGGGTCACAGAAAGCCGGGTCAGAGAAGCCAACGCCAGGTCTTGGAAACCAAAGCCGGGTCACATAAACCAAAGACGGGTCACAGGAACCAAAAACGGTCCCATAAACCAAAGCCGGGTCAAAGGAACCAAAGCCGAGTCAGAGAAACCAACGCCGAGTCACATAAAGCAAATCCGGGTCACAAAAACCAAAGCCGGGTCATAGAAACCGAATCCGGGTCACAGAAACCAAAGCCGGATCACAGAAACCAAAGCCGGATCACTGGAACGAAAGGCGCGTCATAGAACCCAAAGACGGGTCACAGAAACCAAAGCCGGGTCAAAGAACCCAAAGCTGGGTAAACCAAAGCTGGCACACAGAAACAAAACCCGAGCCAAAGAAACTAAAGCTGGGTCAGATAAACCAAGGCCGGGTCATAAAAACCAAACCCGGGCCAAAGAAACCAAAGCCGGTTCAGAGAAACCAAAGCAGGGTCACAGAAACTAAAGCCGAGTCGCAAACACCAAAGCAGGGTTTCAAAACCAAAGCCGGGTCACACACACCAAGCTGGGTCACAAAAACCAAAGCCGTGTCACAGAAACCAAAGCCGGGTCACACAAACCAAAGCCGGGTCACATAAACTAAAGCCGGGTCACAGAAACCAAAGCCGGGACACATAAACCAAAGCCGGGTCACAGAAACGAAAGCGGGGTCATAGAAACCAAATACAGGTCACAGAAACCAAGGCTGGGTAAAAGAATCCAAAGCTTGATAAATAAAAGCCGGATCATTGCAACCAAAGATGGGCCACAGAAACGAAAGCCGGGTTAGAGAAACAAAAGCCGGGTCACAGAAACCAGAGCTGGGTAACACAAACCAAAGCTGGGTCACAAAAACCAAAGCTGGGTCACAACAACAAAAGCCGGGTCGCACAAACGTAGGCCGGGTGTACTTGCGTCCTACTTGCGCCCTACTTGTGCCCTTGTTGCACCCTAGTTGCGCCCTAGTTGCACCCTAGTTGTGCCCTAGTTGCGCTTTATTTGTACACTAGTTGCGCCCTATTTGCACCCTGGTTTCGCCGTAGTTGCGCCCTAGTTGCCCCCTAGTTCACCCTATTTGCGCCCTAGTCGTGCCCTACTCGCGCCCTAGTTGAACCCTTGTTGCGCCTTAGTTATACCCTACTTGCACCCTTATTGCACCCTACTTGCGCCCTACACGCACCCTACATGCGCCCTAGTTGTGCCTTACTTGGGCACTAGCTATGCACCAGTTGTGCCCTAGTTGCGCCCTATTTGCATCCTACTTGTGCCCTACTTGCGTGCTACTTGCGCCATAGTTGCGCCTTAGTTGCGCCCAACTTGCACACTAGTTGCACCTTAGTTGCGCCCTAGTTGTGCCCTAGTTGTGCCCTAGTTGTGCCCTAGTTGCGCCCTGGTGGCGCCCCGGTTGCACCCTAGTTGCACCCTAGTTGCGCCATAGTTGCACCCTGGTTGCGCCTCGGTTGCCCCCTAGTTGCGCCATAGCTGCACCCAAGTCGCATGCTTGTCGTGCCCTATTCGCGCCCTAGTTGCGCCATAGTTGCGCCCTAGTTGTACCCTAGTTGCGTCCTAGTTGTGCCCTAGTTGCGCCCTAGTTGTGCCCTACTTGCGTCCTAGTTGGGCCCTAGTTACACCCTGGTTGCGCCCTACATGCACCCAAGTTGCACCATTCTTGCGCCCTACTGGCGCCTACTTGCACCGTAGTTGCGCCTCAGTTGGGCACTAACTATGCCCTAGTTCTCCCCTACTTGCACCCTAGTTGCGTCCTACTTGCGCCCTAATTGCGCCCTAGTTGCGCCTTAGCTTCGCCCTAGTTGCGCCCAGCTTGCACACTAGTTGCACCCTAGTTGCACCCTAGTTCCACCCTAGTTGTGTCATAATTGCACCCTAGTTGTACCCTAGTTGCGCCCTCGTTGCACCCTTGTTTTGCCCTTGTTGCGCCCTCGTTACGTCCTCATTGCACCCTCATTGCGCCCTAGTTGCGGCCTAGCTGCGCCCACGGTACACCCAAGTTGCGTCCTAGTTGCACCCTAGTTGTGCCCTAGTTGCGCCCTAGTTGCGCCCTAGTTGCGCCCTAGTTGCGCCCTAGTTGCGCCCTAGTTGCGCCTTAGTTGTACCCTAGCAGTGCCCTACTTGCGTCCTACTTGCGCCGTATTTGCGTCCTAGTTGCGCCCTAGTTGCGTCCTAGTCACGTCCTAGTTGCACCCTAGTTGTAACCTAGTTGCACCATTCTTGCGCCCTTATCGCACCTTATTTACACCATACTGGCGCCCTTCTTACGCCCTAGTTGCGCCTTAGTTGGGCACAAGCTACGCCCTAGTTGTGCCCTAGTTGCACCATAGTTGTGTCTTACTTGCGCCCTACTTGCGTCCTAGTTACACCCTAGTTGCTCCCTAGTTGCGCCCTAGTTGCGCCGTAGTTGCACCCTTGTTGTGCCCTAGTTGCGCCCTAGTTGCACCCTAGTTGCGCCCTGGTTACACCCTAGTTGCGCCCTGGTTGCACCCTGGTTGCGCACTAGTTGCGCCCTATTTGCGCCCTAGTTGTGCCCTATTTGTGCCCTAGTTGCACCCTAGTTGCGACCAAGTTGCGTCTTAGTTGTGCCCTAGTTGTGCCCTACTTACGCCCTAGTTTCACCCTAGTTGCATCCTAGTTGCGTCCTAGTTACGCCCTAGTTGCGCCCTAGTTGTGCCCTAGTTACGCCCTAGTTGCGCCCTGGTTGCGCCCTCGTTCTGCCCTAGTTGCACCCTAGTTGCGCCCTAGTTGCGCCGTAGTTGAGCCCTAGTTCCGCCCTAGTTGCGCGCTAGTTGCGTTCTAGTTGCACCCTAGCTGCCCACTAGTTGCACCCTACTTGCGCCCTACTTGTGCCCTAGTTGCACCTCAGTTGGGCACTAGCTACGCCCTACTTGTACCCTAGTTGTGCCCTAGTCGCGTCCTACTTGTGTCCTGCTTGCGCCCTAGTTGCGCCTTAGTTGCGCCCTAGTTGCGCCTTAGTTGCGCCTTAGTTGCGCCCTAGTTGCACCATAGTTGTGCCCTAGTTGTGCCCTAGTTGTGCCCTGGTTACGCCCTAGTTGCACCCTAGTTGCACCCTAGTTGCGCCCAAGTTGTGCCCTAGTTGCGCCCTGGTTGCGCCCTAGTCGCGCCCTAGTTGCGCCGTAGTTGCACCCTAGTTGCGCCCTTGTTGCGCCCTAGTTGCACCCCATTTACACCCTTATTGCACCCTACTTGCGCCCTGCTGGCACCCTACTTGCGCCCTAGTTGTGCCTTAGTTGGGTACCAGCTACGCCCTAGTTGTGCCCTAATTTCGCGCTAGTTGCGTCCTACTTGTACCCTACTTGCGCGCAAGTTGCGCCTTAGTAGCGCCTTAGTTGCGTCGAACTTGCGCACTAGTTGCACCATAGTTGCACCCTGGTTGCGCCCTAGTTGTGCCCTACTTGCGCTATAGTTGCGCCCTAGTTGCACCCTACTTGCGCCCTAGTTGCGCCCTAGTTGTGCCCTAGTTGCGCTCTATTTGCACCCTACTTGCACTCTAGTTGCGCCTTAGGTGCGCCCTAGTTGCGCCCAACTTGCACATTAGTTGCAACCTAGTTGCGCCCTAGTTGCGCCCTAGTTGTGCCCTAGTTGCGCCCTAATTGCACCCTACTTGCACCCTATTTGCGCCCTACTTGCGCCCTAGTTGTGCCCTAGTTGCGTCCTACTTGCGCACTATGTGCATCCTAGTTGCGCCCTAGTTGCACCCTAGTTACGCCCTTCTCACACCCTTATTGCACCAAACTTACACCCTACTCGCGCCCTACTTGCGCCCTAGTTGCGCCTCAATTGGGCACTAGGTACGCCCTAGTTGTGCCCTAATTGCGTCCTAGTTGCGTCTGACTTGCGCCCTATTTGTGCCCTAGTTGTACCCTAGTTGCGCCATACTTGCACCCTAGTTGCACCCTAGTTGCGCCCTGAGTGTGCGTCCTAGTTCCGCACACGTTGCACCATACTTGCGCCCTACTTGCACAATATTTGCGCCCTAGTTGCGCCTCGGTTTGGCACTAGCTACGCCCTAGTTGTACCCTAGTTGCGCCCTAGTTGCGTCCCACTTGTGCCCTATTTGCGCCTTAGTTACACCTTAGTTTCGCCATAGTTGCGTCCTAGTTACGCCCTAGGTGCACCCTAGTTGACTATAGTTGCGCCCTAGTTGTGGCCATAGTTGCGCCCTAGTTGCACCCTTATTGCACCCTAGTTGCACCCTAGTTGAGCCTTAGTTGCGCCCTAGTTGCGCCCTAGTTGCGCCTAAGTCACGCCCTATTCGCGCCCTAGTCGCGCTCTAGTCGCACCATAGTCGCGCCCTAGTTGCGCCCTAGTTGCGCCCTAATGTACCCTAGTTGCGCCCTAGTTGCATCCTAGTTGTGCCCTTGTTGTGCCCAACTTGTGCCCTCGTTATGCCCTCGTTGTGTCCTCGTTGCGCTCAAGTTACGCCCTAGTTGCGCCCTTGTTACGCCCTAAATGTGCCCCACTTGTGCCGTAGTTGAGCCCTGCTTGCGTCTTACTTGTGCCCTACTTGCGCTTTAGTTGCACCCTTGTTGCGCCCTAGTTGCACCGTAGTTGTGCCCTATTTGTGCCCTAGTTGCGCCCTAGTTGCGCCCTAGTTGTACCCTAGTTGCGCCCTAGTTGCACCCTAGTTGCGCCCTAGTTGCGCCCTAGTTGCGGCCTAGTTGCGCCCTAATTGTGCCCTAGTCGCGTCCTAGTCACGACCTAGTTGCGCTCTTGTTGCGCCCTAGTTGCGCTCTAGCTGCACCCTATTTGCATCTTTATTGCACCCTACTTGCGCCCTATTGGCACCCTTATTGTGCCCTAGTTGTGCCTTAGTTGGACACTAGCTACGCCCTAGTTGTGCCCTAATTGCGCCCTAGATGCGTCCTACTTGTGCCAGACTTGCGCGCTAGTTGGGCCTTAGTTTCACCTTAGGTGCGCCCAACTTGCACCCTAGTTGCACCCTAGTTGCGCCCTAGTTGCGCCCTAGTTGTGCCCTAGTTGCGCCCTAGTTGCGCCCTGGTTGCGGCCCGGTTGCGCCCTAGTTGCATCCTAGTTGCGCCCTAGTTGCGCCCTAGTTGCGACCTAGTTGCATCCTACTTGTGCCCTAGTTGTGCCCCAGTGGCACCCTAGTTGTACCCTAGATGCGCCGTAGTTACACCCTAGTTGCGCCCTAGTTGCACCCTAGTTGTGCCCTAGTTGTGCCTTTGTTGCGCCCTCATCGCGCCCTAGTTGCGCCCTCGTTGCACCCTCGTTGCATCCTAGTTGCACCCTAGTTGTGCCCTAGTTGCACCCTAGTTGCACCCTAGTTGCGTCCTAGTTGCGCCCTAGTTGTGCCCTAGTTGCGGTCTAGTTGCCCCCTAGTTGCATCCTAGTTGCACCCTAGTTGCGCCCTAGTTCCACCTTAGTTGTGCCCTAGTTGCGAACTACTTGCCCCCTACTTGTGCCCTAGTTGCGCCCTAGTTGCACCCTAGTTGCGTCCTAGTTGCGCCCTAGTTGTGCCCTAGTTGCGGTCTAGTCGCCCCCTAGTTGCATCCTAGTTGCACCCTAGTTGCGCCCTAGTTGCGCCCTAGTTGCGCCCTCGTTGCACCCTCGTTGCATCCTAGTTGCACCCTAGTTGTGCCCTAGTTGCACCCTAGTTGCACCCTAGTTGCGTCCTAGTTGCGCCCTAGTTGTGCCCTAGTTGCGGTCTAGTTGCCCCCTAGTTGCATCCTAGTTGCACCCTAGTTGCGCCCTAGTTCCACCTTAGTTGTGCCCTAGTTGCGAACTACTTGCCCCCTACTTGTGCCCTAGTTGCGCCCTAGTTGCACCCTACTTGCACCCTAGTCGTCCTAGTTGCGCCCTAGTTGCACCCTAGTTGCACCATTCTTGCGCCCATATTGCACCCTACTTACGCCCTACTAGCACCCTACTTGTGCCCTAGTTGCGCCTTTTTTGGGCACTAGCTATGTCCTAGTTCTGCCATAGTTGCACCCTAGTTGCGTCTTACTTGTGCCCTACTTGCGCCCTAGTTGCGTCCTAGTCGCGCCCTAGTTGCGCCCTAGTTGCACCCTAGTTGCGCCCTATTTGCGCCCTAGTTGCACCCTAGTTGCACCATATTTGCGCCCTAGTTACGCCCTGATTGTACCCTGGTTGCGCACTAGTAGCGCCCTAGCTGCGCCCTAGTTGCGCCCTAATTGCGCCCAAGTTGCGCCCTAGTTGCGACCTAGTTGTGTCGTCGTTGTGCCCTAGTTGCGCCCTAGTTGCACCCTAGTTGCACCCTAGTTCCGCCATAGTTGCGCCCTAGTTGTGCCCTAGATGCATCCTAGTTGCGCCCTAGTTGCGCCCTAGTTGCGCCCTAGTTGCACCCTAGTTGCGCCCTAGTTGCGCCCTAGTTCCGCCCTAGTTCCGCCCTAGTTGCGCCCTCGTTGCGCCCTAGTTACGCCCTACTTGCGCACTAGTTGCACCCTACTTGCGTCCTACTTGNCTAGTTGCGCCCTAGTTGCGCCCTAGTTGCGCCCTAGTTGCGCCCTAGTTGCGCCCTAGTTGCACCCTAGTTGCGCCCTAGTTGCGCCCTAGTTCCGCCCTAGTTCCGCCCTAGTTGCGCCCTCGTTGCGCCCTAGTTACGCCCTACTTGCGCACTAGTTGCACCCTACTTGCGTCCTACTTGCGCCTACTTGCACCCTAGTTGCGCCTCAGTTGGGCACTAGCTACGCCCTAGTTGTACCCTAGTTATGCCCTAGTTGCGTCCTACTTGTGCCCTACTTGCGCCCTAGTTGCGCCTTAGTTGTGCCTTAGATGCGGCCTAGTTGCGCCCTAGTTGCACCCTAGTGGCGCCCTAGCTATGCCCTAGTTGCACCCTAGTTGCGCCATAGTTGCGCCCTAGTTGCGCCCTAGTTGTGCCCTAGTTGCGCCCTAGTCGCGCCCTTAGTTGTGCCCTAGGTGCGCCCTAGTTGCGCCCTAGTTGCGCCCTAGTTGCACCCTATTTGTGCCCTTATTGCACCCTACTTGTGCCCTACCGGCAGCCTACTTGCGCCCTAGTTGTGCCTTAGTTGGGCACCAGCTAAGCCCTAGTTGTGTCCTAGTTGCGCGCTAGTTGCTTCCTATTTGTGTCCTACTTGCACGCTAGCCGCGCCTTAGTAGCGCCTTAGTTACGTCCAACTTGCGTACTAGTTGCACCCTAGTTGCGCCCTAGTTGTGTCCTAGTTCTGCCATACTTGCGCTCTAGTTGCACCCTAGTTGCACCATACTTGCGCCCTAGTTGCGCCCTTGTTGCGCCCTAGTTGCGCCATAATTGCGCTCTAGTTGCGCCCTACTTGCGCCCTGGTTGTTCCTTAGTTGCGTCCTAGTTGCGCCCAACTTGCACACTAGTTGCACCCAGTTGCGACCTAGTTGCGCCCTAGTTGTGCCCTAGTTGCGCCCTACTTGCGCCCTACTTGCGTCCTACTTGCGCCCTACTTGCGTCCTAGTTGCGCTCTAGCTGCGCCCTACATATGCCCTAGGTGCGTCCTACTTGCGCCCTACTTGCACCCTAGTTACACCCTTCTTGCGCCCTCATTGCACCAAACTTATACCCTACTGGCGCCCTACTTGCGCCCTAGTCGCGCCTGAGTTGGGCATTAGCTACACCCTAGTTGCCCCCAGTTGCGCCCCAATTGTGCCATAGCTGCGCCCTAGTTGCGTATTAGTTGCGTCATAGTTGCGCCCTAGTTGCGCCCAAGTCGCGCCCTAGTCGCGCCCTAGTCGCGCCCTAGTCGCGCCCTAGTCGCGCCCTAGTCGCGTCCTAGTCACGCCCTAGTTGCGCCTTAGCTGCGCCCTAGTCGCACCCTAGTTGCGCCCTAGTTGCGCCCTAGTTGCGCCCTAGTTGTGCCCTAGGTGCGTCCTAGTTGCACCCTGGTTGCGCCCTAAATGCACTGTAGTTACGCCATAGATGTGCCCTAGTTGCGTCCTACTTGCGCCCTAGTTATGCACTAGTTGTGCCCTAGTTGCGCCCTAATTGGGCCCTCGTTGCGCCCTACTTGAGCCCTACTCTCGCCCTAGTTGCCCCTCAGTTAGGCACTAGCTACGCCCTAGTTGTACCCTAGTTGCGCCCTAGCTGCGTCCTACGTGTGCCATACTTGCGCCCTAGTTACGTCTTAGTTGCGCCTTAGTTGCGCCTTAGTTGCGCCTTATTTGCACCCTATTTACGCCCAAGTTGCACCCTACTTGCAGCCTAGTTGCACCTTAGTTGCACTCTAGTTGCGCCATAGTTGCGCCCTAGTTACGTGCTAGGTTCGCCCTTGTTGCCCCCTTGTTGTGCCCTCGTTGCGCCCTTGTTGCACCCTCGTTGCGCCCTCGTTGCGCTCAAGTTGCGCCCTAGTTGCGCCCTTGTTACGTCCTAGTTGTGCCCCACTTGTGCCGTTGTTGCGTCCTACTTGCGTCCTACTTGTGCCCTATTTGCGCCCTAGTTGCACCCTTGTTGCGCCCTAGTTGCGCCCTAGTTACGCCATAGTTGCGCCCTAGTTGCGCCCTAGTTGCGCCATAGTTACGCCCTATTTGCGCCCTAGTCGCGCCCTAGTCGCGCCCTAGTCACGCCCTAGTTGCACCCAAGTTGCGCCCTATTTGCGCTCTAGTTGTACCGTATTTGTGCCCGTATTGTACCATACTTGCGCCCTACTGGCACCCTTTTTGCACCCTAGTTCTGCCTTAGTTGGGCACTAGTTATGCCCTAGTTGTGCCCTAGTTGTGCCCTAGTTGTGTCCTACTTGTGCCCTGCTTGCACGCTAGTTGCGCCTTAGTTGCACCTCAGTTGCGCCCAACTTGCACACTAGTTGTACCCTAGTTGCGCCCTAGTTGTGCCCTATTTGTGCCCTGGTTACGCCCTAGTTGCGCCCTAGTTGCGCCCTTGTTGCGACCTAGTTGCGTCCTAGTTGTGCCCAAGTTGTGTCCTAGTTGCGCCCTACTTGCGCCCAAGATGCGCCCTAGTTGCGCCCTAGTTTCCCCCAGTTGCGCCCTAATTGCGCCCTAGTTGCGCCCTAGTTGCATCTTAGTTGCGCCCTTGTTGCGCCCTAGTTGCGTCCAAGTCGCGCCCTAGTCGCGCCCTAGTCGCGGCCTAGTCGCGTCCTAGTTGCGCCCTACTTGCGCCCAAGATGCGCCCTAGTTGCGCCCTAGTTTCCCCCAGTTGCGCCCTAATTGCGCCCTAGTTGCGCCCTAGTTGCATCTTAGTTGCGCCCTTGTTGCGCCCTAGTTGCGTCCAAGTCGCGCCCTAGTCGCGCCCTAGTCGCGGCCTAGTCGCGTCCTAGTTGCGCCCTAGTTTCACCTTAGTTGCGCCCTAGTTGCACCCTAGTTGCGCCCTAGTTGCGCCCTAGCTACGCTCTAGTTGTGCCCTAGTTGCATCCTAGTTGGGCCCTAGTTGCGCCCTAATTGCGCCCTAGTTGCGCCCTAGATGTGCCCTAGTTGCGCATTTGTTGCACCCTACTTGCGCCATAGTTGCGCCCTAGTTGCGCCCTAATTGCACCCTAGTTGCGCCCTAGTTGCGCCCTAGTTGTGCCCTAGTTGCGTCCTATTCTCGCCCTAGTTGCGCATCAGTTGGGCACTAGCTACGTCCTAGTTGTACCCTAGTTGCGCCCTAGCTATGTCCTACTTGTGCCCATTTGCGCCCTAGTTGCGCCTTAGTTGCGCCTTAGTTGTGCCTTAGTTACGCCTTAGTTGCACAATAGTTATGCCCAAGTTTTGCCCTAGTTGCGCCCCAGTTGCACCCTAGTTGCACCCTAGTTGCGCCCTATTTGTACTTTTGTCCAGAATAGTGCAACATGAAATGTATTATTCTATCTTCAAATACATGTCATTCACATAACGGTGCAAAAGTGATAAGACTACCAGAGCTATCGACATTTATTCGACCGTTGAATCGAATGGTGTTCGGCCGGCTTTGTTTACATCAAGATGCTATTTTGTCTAGCTTCGCATTCATGTGTTTCAAAACGACTCTAACAGTGTGATTGGTTTGTACGGAGATATACATGCTGAGTAAATGATATTCATCGTTGGATGTAGTGATGTAACAGCGTCGGTATTTACTCAGGGTTTCAAAATCATGTGTGTAAATGAACGGTCCGTAAGAATAGCGAATCATCGATGTCGCTGGTAAGTGCTTACTTAACTGACCAAAACAGGTCGCGTAAAGTCCAGTCTTCTTTGTGCGCAAAATGGTTGTACGCACAATGAAGACACATAGCAACATGGCATTTTGCATGGTTCCATGCAATTTCTTGACTGGCACTGGAGCTTCATTCAAGGAATAAACATGGAACAGGTTTAGAAGGCGCGCCAAAACTTGTTGTGTCTCACAGAAACGTATAGCAAGAACATACGACGACAGAGAAAAAAAAAACATTACTAACCAGTAACTTGCTCTGGAATCACATTATGTTTGATTTCTTTCCATGCATGTTTCATGTACAGGAATGTAGAAGAGGCGTTTTTATCATTCTTTTTCGTGTATCATATCATAAAGATGTTTTAAAAATGGATCAGTTAAAAGAAATATGCAATTATTAGTTAGAAACATTTTTAAAACTTATAAGGCATACAAACAAGGTCACACCATCTACACTTAATGTTTTGTACACCTCCATATGCACTTCTCAAACATAATTTCATGTACCAATCTCCTTATCCCTACCTACCTCTCATATTATACACACAATTTAATGCACTAGTTTAGTCTCGTACTCTCATCAAACTCACCAATCCACGCACCTCCTCATGCACTCCCCACATCCACTTCCATCCCACATGCATCCCCCTTTCATACATACCGCTTGAACCTTAAAAAAAGAGAGGATATTTTATTTAAATAAACAGTTGAGAAACAATGTGATGTCAATATCAGAATCAAACATTTCACTCTACAAGTGTTTATATATAAACACAACCCACACATCGGACCATACACCTCCACTTACACTCCCCTCGTACACTTTCCATCTCCACACCCACACCAAACACATTACCCAAACCATTGTATACAAGTGCAAATTTCTACAGGCAATCCATCCTCTGACGCATACACCTCCACTTGCTCTCCCCTCATACAGTTCCTTCCCTCTTCCTACACACCCAACCACCAGTAACCAAATTACTAGAAACCAACATACACAAGTGTATACCTGTACACAAAAAGCCACATTTGGGAATGCATCTCCACATACACACTCCGCATACACTATCCACTCCCACCCCTTCCCCCCTCCCCCGTCCAACCAACATCAAGAAATCTGTAGAAATTACTCAAACCACTAAACCAATAAACACACGTACATGTTGCTCTACAAAACCCATACACTCAACCATACACCTCCACTGACAATCCTCACATACACTCTCCATCCCCACAGCCCCCCTCTCCTACCTCACCCAACGACCACAAAACAACATCAAACACATTTCTCAATCCCATATACACAAGTACACATTTCTACATACCACACACACACCAAGCCACACATCTCCACTTACACTCCCCATATACACTTTCCCCCTTCCTCCTCTACCCCACCAACAGTCACCACATCACTCAAAACAATATATACAAGTGAATTTCTTTACACACAGCCGACACACTACCGTCCATACACCTCCACATACACTCCCCTCATACACTTTCCACCACCACCTCCCCTCACCCTCCCCCTTTCTCAACCACGACCAACCTACTTGAAAACATCACTAAAACTAATGTACACAAGTATGATTTTCCAGTTTTAATCAATACATCCAGACATACATATCCACTTACATTCCCCACATACAATGTCCTCCCTTCCACCACATACTTAACCACCACCCAACAACTCACTTAAAACCAATATACAAAAGTGTACATTAGTATACACAACTCACACATTTGGAAACACATCTCCACTGACACTTCCCTCATACACTTCCCAACCACAACTCTCCTTCCCATCTCCCTTGTTGAGCCACCAACAAAACACATTCATCACATCACTCAGACCAGTATACACAAGTACAAATTTCCATACACAACCCATACACCCAACCATACACCTCTACTCACAATCTCCTCATACACTTTCTAACCCCACAACCCCCCTCTCCTACCCCACCCTGTGAACACCAACCAACCTCGACACTTTATTCACACAAACAAACACAACTACAATTCTCTGTACACAACCCATAGAGCCAAACATACACCTCCACTCACACTCCCCACATACTCTTTCCATATCTCCCCTCTCGAGATAACGACCACTATCCACATCACTCAAAACAACGTACACAAGTGTATATCTCTTCACGCAACCCACACACCCAACCATGCACCTCTACTCACACTCCCCACACACACTTTCTATACCTTCCTCCACCCACCAACGACCACTACCCACATCACTAAAAACATCACACGCAGATGTACATCTCCACACACAACCCACACCGGATCATACACCTCCACTCACAATCCCCACATACTCTTTCCATACCTCCCCCCTCCACCCAACTACCACTACCCACATCACTCAAAACCACATACACAAGTGTCTGTCTATACACACAACCCATAAATCCAACCATACACCTCCACTAACAACCACCAAATAGCCTTTCTTGTAATCATCACTGATAAAATCACTTGAACCAATGTATTTAATCATACTTTGCATGGAAGCTTCCTAGTGTAGCAGACTACAATAAACACACTTCATATAGTGCATGAAAGTCCTTTGATTAACTCTACCTCCACAACTCTGGCACAACTCTGGCACAACTCTGGCACAACTCTGGCACAACTCTGGCACAAATCTAGCACAACTCTGTCACAACTCGCCACAACTCTGGCACAACTCTGGCACAGCTATGGAACTACTCTGGCACAACTATGGCACAACTCTGGCACAACTCTTGCACAAGTATGGCACAACTCTGGAACAACTCTGGCACAACTCTGGTACAACTCTGGCACAAAACTGGCACAACTATGGCACAACTCTGGCAGAACTCTGGCACAGCTCTGGCACAACTCTGGCACAACTCTCGCATAATCCTGGCACAACTCTTGCATAGCTCTGGCACAACTCTGGCACAACGTTGGCACAACTCTGGCACAACTCTGGCACAACTCTGGCACAACTCTGGCACGACTCTGACACAAGTCTGGAACGCCTCTGGCACAACTCTGGCACAACTCTAGCACAACTCTGGCACAACTCTGGCACAACTCTGGAGCACTGGCACAACTCTGGCACAACTCTTGCGGCACAACTCTGGCACAACTCTGGCACAACTCTGGCACAACTCTGGCACAACTCTGGCACAACTCTGGCACAACTCTTGCACAACTCTGGCACATCTCTGGCTCACCTATGGCACAACTCAGGCACATCTCTGGCATAACTATGGCATAACTCTGGCACAACTCTGGCACAACTATGGCACAACTCTGGAACAACTCTGGCACAACCCAGGCACAAACCTGGCACGACTCTCGCAAAACTCTAGCAAAACCCTGGTACAGCTCTGGCACAACTCTGGGACAATGCTGGTATAACTATGGCACAACTCTGGCACAACTCTGGCACAACTCTGGCAGAGCACTGGCACAACTCTGGCACAACTCTGCCACAACTCTGGCACAACTCGGCAAAACTCTTGCACAACTCTGGCACAACTATGGCACAACTCTGGCACAACTCTGGCACAACTCTGGCAGAGCACTGGCACAACTCTGGCACAACTCTTGCACAGCTCTGGCACAACTCTGGCTCACCTATGGCACAAATCACGCACATTTCTGGCATAACTCTGGCACAACTCTGGCACAACTCTGGCACAACTATGGCACAACTCTGGCACAACTCTGGCACAACTCAAGCACAACTCTGGCATAACTTTGGCACAACTCAGGCAAAACCCTGGCAAAACTGTGGCACAACTCTGGGACAAGTCTGGTATAACTATGGCACAACTCTGGCACAACTCTGGCACAACTCTGGCACAACTCAGGCACAACTCAGACACAACTCTGGCACAACTCTGGCTGAACTCTGGCACAACTCTAGCGTACCTTTGGCACACCTCTGGCACGACTCTGGCATGACTATGGCACAACTCTGGCACAACGCTGGCACAACTCTGGCACAACTCTGGCA
>SZWC01010077.1:1955-16881 GCA_023375785.1 Penium margaritaceum
CTGGTTGTACGCTCTAAAGTTGGAATGATTACATGCCTGGTAGACAGCGGCTGAGGATTGAAGACGTGATGTTTAGGGTCTGGTTTCTCGATCTTATTGTACAAAAGCGTAGGTTCGAGATTGTAGCCACGTTTTCGAAACAGCAGTTTGCAGGCAGCGCGAGCTACGATGACAGTTGAACTTGGCGAATAGAACAACACGTTGTCTGTGGCTGCGCAGCGAATCAAGTTCCACGCTGGCAGCTCGTCTAGGAATCTCATCTTATGATTGCTTGCCAGTTTAGCTGTTGTATCATCACCGGAACGTATTCTGAATTAGTTCGCGAGTTCGCGATGTCCTGGCCTTAGGTTGCATGTGTCATCGAGGCACTCGAAGTTCGAAACTAAACCAGTGACTAGGTTTGCGAGAAGTATGTGATAAAATCGGAGAGGGTGAAACGAGGAAACTTTCCCCTCCAGGCTGGCAGAATGTTTGTCGCGACGTCAGGCAGGATTTCGACATATTCGCGACTTTTCTTTTAAACGTTGCAAACCGGAAGATCGTCATCGGTCACAATGTTTCTGTGTGTACTCATGTAGTGATCGAACCACTTCACAGGCTTGCCTCAACACGTTCGAAAACACAACCGAATGCGGGTTCAGAGGCTGTTTTGGGTCCATCCGCAAATATAGGGCAGTCGTGCCACTATATCCTCATTTCGCATGCGTGAGACCAAGAGTTAGATGCTGATTATCGCATGTTTGATTTCGACAGTTGGGAGACATCAAATCTCGAGCCGCTCGAAACAAGATCGAGAACTCTCATGAGAGTACTCTCACATGCCGAGGCTTAGGCGTACGAGCACGTGCTGGCCTACCGCAAGTTCAAGGAGATGAGGAAAGATGTGGAGGAGAGAGAGGAGAGATTTTTGTTTCAAGCGTTCGAGGAGGCGGAAAAGATGTACACTGTGGGTGACTACATCTATGTGTGCAAGGGGACGCGTGCAGACTACAAACAGCCGGAGGAAAGTTTTCTCCATGCGTTGGAGGAGGCTGGGGAGTTGTACACTGAGGACGATCTCCTCTACATGTGGGGCGATGTTAATTTTATTGTGCATGATGGCAATGGCGAAGGCGAAGACGTAGAGGAAGTGGAGTTGTGCGACGAGGTGGACTTGTACTCAGAGATAGCAGTGTATGGAGCCACGAGCAGGAGAAACAGCAGCAGCAAAGACATTCAGGAAGGAAGCAATAGCAGCTTGCAGAGGGAGCCGGTCGACGGTTTGCTTGACGCGTTGGAGGAGGCGGGCGAGTTGTACGAGGAGGAGGACTTCATCTACATGTGTGGTACAAACAGTTCCGCTTCTCAAGAAAGCAATGATGGCAGCAACAAAGAGCAGGAAGTAGTGGAGAGGGATGAGGACGATTTGTACTCTGATGTGGCTGTTTACGGAGCCACAAGCAGGAGGAGCAGCAGCGGTGAAGACTTCCAGGTTGGAAGTGGTGGCAGCATGCAGCTTGGGGCGGACGATAATTTCCTCCACGCTCTAGAGCAAGACGCGGAGTTGTACACTGAGGAAGACTACCTCTATGTGTGGGACACAAACACTTTGCCCACACAAGACAGAAATGACGATGACGAAGAAGGGGAGGAAGTGGGGGTGGGTGGCGAGGTGGATTTGCTTTCTGTCATAACTGTGTATGGAGCAACAAGCAGAAGAAGCAGTAGGAATGAAGCCGTTCAGATTGAAGGCAATGGCAACGTGCAGCAAAGTTGCACCTTGGCGGCCCTTCGCGAGCTGGTTGACCAGCTCATTGAGTTGAACTTTGATGGCGTCAATCTTGCGGATGACGATTACATCTACAGTTGGGGCACACAGGTTGTAGTAGACAGGCTGGATGGTGTCAAGGAGAGTGCGCTACTGGAGGATGTAGCTGATTCTAGGCCTCGTAGGGATAGTGTGTCCACATGGGATTGTTGACCTTGTACGTGGATGTCTATTTATTCAGTTTTTTGGTTATTCATGTCATTCTAAACAATGTTCCAACCCTTTCCTACTCTTTGTCCAAACCCCCCTCCTTTTCCAAGAACACAAACAGAATCAGTCACATTTTGAATGGAAGTCACTCTGGTAGTCACAAAGGCAGTGGCATTGTCAATCACAGTCTCACAAATAGTTGCTGCCTTTGTCTTGCCCACAATCAGCACTGTTGGCGTACTCATCTTCAGTATTGCCTTTGTCATTGCCGATGTCATTGCCATCGCTATCGTTTTGTCGCTATCACCGTAAGCGAGGTCTCTACCATTCCAACTGTAGTTAATCCCTTGAGCACAAGCACACTGCTGCAGCTACCGTCCTCCCGGCTACGGCCGCAAACTTTGTTTTATCCCTTTCAAATGTCACCAAAAAGGGGGAAAATGATACCTTTCTCTTTTAATTATTGTCACATTCAGCTGTCCTGCTTTTAGTGTTGTAGTGTTTCCCCTCAGTTATTTGCATTCCCAGTTGATCCTGCCGGAGTTTTTGCCATCACATTTTTGGAGAGGAATTTTTTTACGCCGCAGCTTTTGCAACCTCCGCCGTGAAGTTTGTTCCACTCTGATTATATTTGCCACATTGCAGTTGTAGATGCCATAGTTACGGTTGGAAGTTGGTTGCGATAGGCTTGAAATTGCAGATCTTGCTTTCTTCACGGTCGCAAGTCTAGCATACACACATTCCATGATCCCAGCTCTTGCATCAGTGGTTTTTGTGATTGCCAGTCTGCATTCTTCATTGTACTTTCTAGATCAGCAAGCACTGCTTCTGCAGTCACAGTCTACACATCGGTAGATGTTTCCCATTGCGGATTCTCCTTTCCATTTGTTTTTCTTCCAGGGTCAAATTGTCTGCAGTTATACTGAAGTTGCTGCCAACTCGGCACAGCACGGTGAGAGAAAAAAAATGGCCAGATCAGTCCACCTCACTCTCAGAGGCAAAGCAGCAAAGGTCAGAGAGGCCAAAGGCCACATGCCCGAGTGCAGACAGAGATTGATGCATCTGATCAGCGAGCCATGCTGCATCATGAACGGCACAATGAGCAAAGATACTAGCGATAGAATTGCACTGTTTTAGTGCTGCTGGGCCATGTGCTTCCACGCATCAATCTCCATGCCCCCTGAGACAACGGCGTCGGGCCAGACACATGTCCCTCGACCACGCGAACGCCCAACACTCCTTCCCCAACCCTCCCATAGTCTTACACACGAAGGGCCTCAAAAGCCGTCTTCGTCCGACGGCCAACACCTGCTGATACTTCCTCACCTTCCCCTCCTCTGTCTGCAACGCTGCTCGACCCAGCGGTGTGGCCTAAGGGCCCTGAGAATCCACTGTCGGGAAATCCAACACCCACATTGTCCCAAGCTCCCGGTCTGTCACAGCCAAGTCTGGCCTGAGCGTCCCCTCCTCATCCCGATCTGGCAGCTTCAACTCCCTTCAAGGCTCCACGTCAACCCGCAAAGAGTGCTCTCTACGGATTTCCCCAATCTCATCCCTAATTGTGTGGACCTGAGTGAAGTGCCCCCCCTGGTGATGGCACGTTACCCAGGCCAGGTCAAGCCCGTCAAGGAGTGGCTGGAGCTCCAACCGCTGTTGCGCATGGAAAGGAAAATCTGTTGCCGAGAGACGGACCCGATCCATTACGGAAGTAAGGGTCGACCGAAGCCAAAGAGCAGTGGTCCGCATGCCGGCGTCTCAATAATACTGTTGCATTTGAAAATTGTGCAGCCCCATCTACCCCGATGGCTATTGGTCCACTCGTTGCAATCCTGGCAGTCAGATCTGCAGCTGACGACCTGGTCATGACAGTGATCACATTGCTTTTTTACTTGTCTCTATGCTGACTGCAAAGTGTCCTGGTTAAGTTGCAGACAGTTCTACCCCACCCTCTCTGATCGTTCTGACGCACCTCACATAAGCCAGAGACAGAGACAGGAAAACTCATGTACCCATCGGATCAGCAGTAGTAACAGAGCACAACATCCACCCAACTCAATTCTCCCACTCACATCCAGCAAGGGTTGGCAAGGATCAGCGCATCCTACTGGACCTAAAAAACTGTACAGTTCTCGTCCTTAGTGTGCATTTCCTCTTGTGATGTGAGTCGTTCCCATCCGTTTGTACAGCTTACTGTGACCACTCGGCCGTGTCCATGCTCGTGATCCCTGACCCAGCTGGCGCCGGAGCATCGACGGGTGGTGGCTCCACCCACCGGCAGCTGATAGATAGCTGCCACGACGTCCCGTGTGCTTGCTGGGATGCTCTGTAGTTTTTTTTGTAGTCGCTAGAGTTTTCTTGGTGGACTGGCTTTTGAGCCTGATTTGCATGTTTTGCATTGTCTGTCCCCTAGACAACACTGGACCTGTGCGTGAGACCAGTCGTAGGGTCTGGCTCAAGATTTTGCATCTCTAGGTTCAGAGGGTGTTGCATTTGGATGCCTGGGCGCAGAGTTACGGCCAAAACAGTGGTTTTGGGCCGGTTTTAGGACAAACTGACACTGTCGCGTGCGTCACCCGCCGTGTGCCGCAGTAGGTACTTCTGCTGTGTTCTTGTCAGTNTGTTCCCATCCGTTTGTACAGCTTACTATGACCACTCGGCCATGTCCATGCTCGTGATCCCTCACCCAGCTGGCGCCGGAGCATCGACGGGTGGTGGCTCCACCCACCAGCAGCTGCTAGACAGCTGCCACGACGTCCCGTGTGCGTGCTGGGATGCTCTGCAGTTTTTATGTAGTCGCCAGAATTTCCTCGGTGGACTGGCTTTTGAGCCTGATTTGTATGTTTTGCATTGTCTGACCCCTGATTAACACTGGACCTGTGCGTGAGACCAGTCGTAGCATCTGGCTCAAGATTTTGCATCTCTAGGTTCAGAGGGTGTTGCATTTGGATGCCTGGGCGCAGAGTTACGGCCAAAACAGTGGTTTTGGGCCGGTTTTAGGACAAACTGACACTGTCGCGTGCGTCACCCGCCGTGTGCCGCAGTAGGTACTTCTGCTGTGTTCTTGTCAGTTGTCATCTCTCTCTCTGCATTACTAAGCTATTGGAGCGTATGAGGCTTTGCGCGTCTCCCTAGACTGACCCTTGCTGTTTCTTGCACCTGCTTGCTTGCTAGTGCGCTAGCTGACTGGAGAGTGTCGCCATGTCAGCAGCAGCAAGGTTAGGAAGCTTCGTAGCAATTTCTCATGGTGTCAGAGTAGCGAGACCTCTCTCGCTGAGCTTTGCCGTAGAGACGCAACACCGGCAGCAGTAGTGAGAGTCACCAAAGCCGCCGTATCTTGGGACCCGTTGCAGCCGTTTGCAGCGGAGACACCACCACATGATCCGCACCACCTCACCGGGTGAGCTGCGACACTTACCAACTCTAGCAGCCATGCCGAGCAGCAGCAGCCGCACCGGGTGCCATCACCAGCCGTGTGTGGCTGCCCATCTATACAGAAGAAAAGGGAGAATCAGCTCGCAGTAGCTTGCGACAGCGGCTGCAAGCAGTGGCAGCGCGCAGCGGCGGCATTATCTTGCAACAGCTGCGACATCAGCAGCCGCGAGAAGCAACAGCAGTGCAACAGCGGCGGAAGAAGCAGCAGCAGCAGCAGTGCAGCAACAGTGGCAGCGGCCGCAGCAGCAAGCTTGCGCATGGTTGTTGCTATGCAGCAGTGCTGCTGTGTAGCACTGTTGCACAGCTGTGTAGAAGCTATGCTGCACTAGAAGCTACGCCAGGCTGCGCAGCCCCTACGCAGCAGCGAGCAGGGGGTGACGCGGTCACCCCCACCAGTCACGCGGGGTCTGCACGACTTCCACAAAAAAAAAACCGATGGTGTAAAATACGCCAGCATAAAAACGCTAGTGTTTTGTCCGCTAGCATTAAAAACAGTGACGTCATCATCAGCTCTACTGACGTCAACATTTTCAAGGTCAAAACGTCAATCCATCTCAACGTTTCAACTCTTCAAGAAACGTTGTTGGTTTGTTATTTGGAGCATTTTGACATTTGACCCCATACAGAGCACTATGATGTCGCCAGTACGTGACAAGGAAAAGGGGCTAGGAGATCCCTCCTCTTCTTCCTCTTCGGGCATTATGAGTCCACAGTCGCAATCATTTGCAATTGACGAGCTTCTTTGATCGCAAGAAGAGATGCTCCGGTAGCAGCAGCGGCAGTCTGACGCGTTGAAGGAGATCATGGAGTTACTACGGGGTTGTTCAGGAGCCTCACGTCAGCCACCAGGAGGACCTTCTAGACATGCACCATCCGTTCAGCAGTCTACATCACACACAGTGTCGCGGCCTCAGCCACTGTCATCACAGATTGATACCTGGGATGAGAAGGAGATAGAGGATGACACACGCGAGAATGAGATTCGTGTGCTTGAGGAGCGCATCCGTGAGCTACGTCTGGGGCCGCAACCTCTCACTCCGAGACCTTCTCGCTTTCAGGATCAGGCACGTCGTTCAGCAGCATTCACTTTTGGTGGCGTTTCTCTCACTAGTGGGATGCCTATACCCCGTCCAGCTTCTCCCAAGCCTAAGGTCGTCCTCCCCACGGAGCGGCAACCGAAGGACTTTGAGACACCTCCACCCCGTTTTGACAGCGACGATGGCTTCGATTCCTAGGAGGCCTTGTTTCAGGTGTGGCCCGATCCTGAGGGCGTCTGGCTTTACTACCATAGCGAGTACCAGACCCACGACGCTCACCAAGTGGAGACCACAGCGAGAGCGATGCGCAGTCTCCTCTACGCCACGCCGCGAGAGACTATGGTCGACTTTTGATCCTTCTTGGGTGAGACCAGGACTGGGACTAGAGCAAATCCGTGACAGGGCTGGGTGCTAGCCCTGACACTTCTCGCTGCAGAGACCCATGCCACGAGGGTAGCCCAACTACATGAGTTTCACTCCCTCGGTCACGGTCCCACGGGGCTTGTAGCCGACTACTGGAGGCACGCAATGCGCCTTTACACGTGCCTTGGGACCGGTGGCGGGACGCAGTTGTGGACACTCAACACCATCATGATGGGGGCGCACTTGGACCACATGCTTTGACCATGTGGCTCTCTCTCAATTTTCAGAGTCATTGCAGTTGCTTCCTTGGGCCCATCGCTACTTCCTCCAGGCCATATCCTCTCATGAGGCTGCCATCGCCCATCAGTCCACTAGTTGTAGAAAAGATTGTGACCCCTCTTACACCTCTGTCCCAACTCACCAATCCCACCTCCACCGCTTCCTCCTCTTCCTCTGTACCCCGAGTGGCGACACTCAGGGCATTACAATGGTCGCATAGGGGAAGAAGGAGAAGAAGTTACGGAAAAAAGGGACAGCAGCAGTAGCAGCAATAGCCGCCAGCGAGCAGTGGTAGTGGATGTTCTGTCCATTGCTACAACTATGGACACACTCACCGTTACACGAAGTGTGAGCAGCCCCTCGACTGGACTCAGATCATGCACGGCCTTCAGCTGGCGCACATGCAGGAGATTTCCTTGAGTGACACACGGACAGGGTGCGCCACAACCAAGACTATACCAGAAGCACTTGTTTCATCAGGCACCAGCGGTGATATTGACCCTCGGGATCACACGATCATAGAGCTTCGTCAGCTGTTGGCGCTTCGTACTCAGGGAGGTGTGAGTGTATTGTCACAGCCGAGTGGTTGTGAGACAGCTTGTCTTACTATGTCTGTTGTCCTTCGTGATGCTTAGAGCCTTGTCAGCTTGCGATGAGGATGGCCCTGACAGTACCGACTGGCTTGACGAGTCACAGATCCGTGCTAATTGTCGTTTCCCTGAGTCCTCTACTACGCGTTCAGCAGAGGTGGGGTGTTCTGTGGCATGTTGCTCAGTATCAACTCCTGTTTGTGAGCCGAATGGCAGCTGGATCATTCACTCTAGTGCCGCCCATCACAATACCTGTCGTCATAGTGACTTCGTTGTGCTTGGTCCCGTTGTGTCCGTTTGGTCCATTTGAACAGGGTCTGGTCATGTTTTGCCTATGCAGGGAGTTGGGGTTGTGTGGCCCCTTCTACATTTCTGATGTGCTCTTTGTCCCTGCTCTTGAGCTCACCCTACTCTATGTCCGTGCATGCACCATGATGGGTCTCTCTACTGAGTACTCTGCTGACTCTGCCACAGTGACTGCTCTTGACACACATGCCATCGTTCTCCATACCTCTCTTGTTGATGACCTCTATCATGTGTCTCATTGCATTTCCTCTATTTTTTCTCCCTCTCTCTTTTTTGCACGTGTGTTTGTCACTGGTGTTCTCTCCCTTGAGCACCAGCACTTGTTTCATTGATGCCTTTGCCATGTGAGCTCGGACAGTGTGTCCAAGCTCATTCAAAATCAGCCAGCCCTTGGTCTTGACGCAGCATCCTGTGAAAAGCCGCTCAAGACCGATTGTCTTTTTATGTGCCCAAGATAAGATGAATTGCTGCTCATACCCTCCCTCCTCCTCCTGAGGACTACGTCCACTAGAGTTGGTCCACTTGGACCTTCTCGGTCCTCTCCCAGTCGAGTCCCTCTCTGATCGAGTCGATGTGTTCTCACCCTGACTGATGACTTCACCCCGATGCGGTGGGTCTATAGCCTCTGCCATAAGAGCGACCAAGCACTGGCGGTTTGCTTGTGGCTTGTGATGGCTAAGCGTCAGTCTCGTCACACCCTGCACTCATTCTACTCGGATCGTGGTGGCAATTTCTTAGGCAAGATGGATGCCTACTTTGCTGAGCACGGTCTTTTTCACAAGCTCTCTACCCCTACTACACCATTGCATAACGGTATGTTTAAGCATTGGAACGGCACCATGGAGGATGCCGTTTGTGCTATACGGTCTGAGTGCCGTCTCCCTGAGTCCTTTGCCTTTGAGGGCTTCTCCAACATGACGTGGGTCTGGAACCGCTTGCTGCATGGTCTGCTTCCAGACCATGTCACGTTGTACGAATTGTGGTTTGGCCATCTTGCTGATCTCCATCTCGCCTGCACTTCGGGGTCATTCACCTACGTCTGGTTCACCAAGGACCAGCAGGGGTCCAAGGCCTCACCTCGAGGGCGCATGTTTACCTTCCTCGGTTTCTCCCCGCGGTCAAAGGCCGGACGCTTTTGGGACCCTGCTCGTCATTGCACTATCGAGTCTTGACATACTCTCTTTTCTTAGGCTCTCACCTACCGCGACTTGTCCAGCATTCTGTCGCAAGCCGCTGACTATGTTCCTTGTATGGCCTCTTGGCGAATGGGGGAGTCTAAACCTGTGGATGGGTCATATATGCCTACGGCTATGGTCCAATAGTCTTCTCCGCAGCTTGAGGTGAGCACTTCTGCAGCGGGCTACTCCCGTGACCCCGGTGGTCGTCTCCAACCACTGGCCTCTAGGGCTCAGCGGACCGCTGACCCAGCACCTAGACTGCCGACTCGTAATGCTCAGAGTGTCCAGCCTGGTAGGAAGGCCTGAGTGTCCAAGCAGACTAAACAGAGGTGCATCTGGCATGTCCTGTCAGCCACAAGTTGGTCTCCTTAGAGTTCTTGGTTGCTTGCGATGCCACAGTCGACCTTGTCGTGGTCAGACCGAGTCCGGAGGCATGAGCCTTAGCCACCCAGAGTTCTGCCTCGACGACGTCTGATCCAGGCTGTTGAAGGAAGCACTCTCAGCTCAGGATGCAGACTTGTGGCGTGCTGCTTTTGGTAAGTGTAGCTAGGGCATGTATCATGTTGCATCATCATATTCACACCTGTGTATCATGTACACTAGTGAATGTTTTACATGTCCATGAGATACACGTCCCATAGTCATCCTCTCGATGCACTGTAACTATTTGGGGGAGGGGAGAATACACCATCCGGGTATCCCCCCCTCGAGAATGCTAGACTCTATAGGCTTACTTTAGGTGGTCAGTGTATCCACTTTCGGTGGAGAAAAAATAAGTGATGCACAAAAATGCATCTTGACTCTTTGACCCCCAATGCAAACTTATCAACGATCAAAAGAACGTGTTTAGGACTTGCAATTCGTGTGTGTTGGAGGGTTTGAGTTTCCCCCTACAATAGATGGGAACCTGCTAGGCACAACTACCTTGGGGCCCAGTGGGAGCCTGAGCAAACAAAAAAAATCCCTCAACCCCGGGTCAGATCTGGATATGGCTTTTGTTGAGACTTTAAAGTTTGCGAGACGTGTGAGTGGATGGATGCCCACTCATAGGACTTGCAAACCTAAACACGACACATGATGGGCAAGATGAATACCAGGCCGTGCATCTGCTGGGACCCGCGGTAGTCGGGGCCAAACATGTGCACGACCAAGCAAAAACGTGCAACCAACAACCCTGACTAAAACTCCATGTCCGTTTTTGTTCCAATGAGTTCATCATTCGAATATGAGCCAGATAAGTCATTATAAAGGAAGCACCTAAAACGTCTAAGTACAAATGTAAGTCTTTGTGAGAAAACTGGAAATAGAGTTGATGAAAGCAAAACCATGGTTCACAACTGGTGGTAAAAAATGACTTCAAACCTTTTAGCGTTTTGTTTTTTTTTATCATGCAAATTAATGCTTATATGTATGAACAGGCGTAGTAGAAAGTGGAGGCATTACTTCCACAAAGGTGTTCTTAATCTTTTGACGTCCGGCGTTTAACAAATACACTATATGAAGAGTGTATTATTTATGGGTGATTAACTAAAATTGCTATAATGTGAGTTTCTCTTTCACTCCATGCAATCAAAATGCAAGTCATGGCTTCCTTGAAGCATGTGTTGCTGAAAGGTCGTCCACTACGGCCGCTCAAGAAGTCGGCATGTGTTTTCGGCACTTGCTATACCATGGATCTGTATGTTGCGTGGGTCCAAAGGTCTAAGATCAAATGCATTGGGGACTCAAAGGGATGGGGCCCCCTTCCTACTGACCCATGCAACATGTGCCAAACCGCCCCATCCCTGTCTTGTATGGTGCCCTCCTCATTGGAAGCCATGGGTCCATTCCGACCCAATATGGTGTGCTACTTTCTAAAGTGATGAACAAATCAGGTGATCCATTTTGAGAAATGGGTAGACGACACATCATGTGTTATGAAAGTTGAAACATATGCACTCCATATCATGCATGTATTATGGTTTTTCCACCAATGTTTTGACTCTTCTATCCATGATAACTGCTCCTTTTTGTCTAATGGACATGATGCAATGGGCAAAACGAAAGGCTCATTTCGACATTGAACTGTTCCAAATGAATTAGTAGGCAAGAGCCATATACCCATATACAACTTATCTTTTCATGTCCCTAACCAAAAGCAAAAACATGTCTTGCTCCGATCCTCTGTCCCCCAGAGGTCGTTCCATGCTGTTGCTCCAGTTGTGGAAGGAACTCCGGATGTTCCTTGAGAGGATGCATGGGGAGACATCATCCCGCCTATCCTCGGAATGGAAGAATATGATGCCCTTGTTGAGTGGAACAAGAGCAAATACATGTGAGACGCATTAAACTGAGGACCACCTCCCACCAACTGATTCTACATGTGCCACATCATGAGTGTTAAGCTACCCCATTATCGTCCCATATGGTTCCCTCCTCGCTGGCTCCCCTAGGTAAACATAGACCCTCAGGTGTGGCACACTCTGAACCATGGGTCACGAGCCTCAACCAGGCATTCAACTGCACGCTTCGTCTCTCGCCAAATGCAATGATATGCTGAATTACCGAAATGATGAAGTACAGAAAAAACAATCTACAAATGAAAACTACTACCTATTTGTACTAGTCTAAGCAGCAAAAAGTACAAAGTAGCGAGGTGCTCATCGAGCCTCAGACTATGCGGTACTCTGGTGATTGATCTTCGGCAGTCACGGCCGTACCGGACGCCGGTCTCGAGAACACTGAGGATGGCGGACGCCCAGCGCCCTCGGTGCTCGTTGACGTGAGAGGAGCAGTCGCTTGCACTCTCGGTCACTCGACGGCTGCGATCAGCCCGTCGTCTCCAGCTGTGATCATCCACCGTCCGATTGTCTGTTAAAAAGATCTTCGGCCCTGTCGATGCGATAGGAGCTGTTGCTCGCACTCTCGGTCTGCGATCCTCCACCGTCGGATCTCCTTTGATAAAGATCTTCCCTTCCGATCCTCGGTCCTCCGCCCCAGTCCATGTTTTTTCCTGTGTCGAGTGGTTATGCATAAACGATGCTGCTTTTGGTTGCCAGTTGTAGCAGAAGGTAAGCCACTTTTCTTCTTTCGACCTTGGCTTCCAATCCAGCCGTTGGATTGAGCTGAAATCTAGAGTGTAGCATGTTGATGACGAGATCTTTCCATTGGTGCCGGGGGATCTTGCATCGGAGCAGCGAGGAAGGAGATAGGCAGCTTTTACCATTCCCCCCCTTGTGCCATAATCTCTGCAGAAGATGTGCGTACAACAAAAAATGCCCCCTCCCCCCCACGAGAACTGAAGGGTTTGAGAGAGCGAGGCACGGGTGTGCATGTCCCAGAAAATTGCCCCCCCCCCATGCGAGCCGAGCCAAGCAAAAGGGGATCAAGTGCAAATTGTCAACAGGGGTGCACCAAAGGACTTTGGGAACCCATTCCGGCCATGCTTGGGCCAAGTGTATGGCAGATACGTGGTGCGAATGATATCTCCCTGCCCGAACTGCCCAAGGGTGGACCCCCCCCCCCCCCCCCCCCTCCGCGTCCGACCCCCGTTGGCAAACTAACAGCGGCAGCCTACCATTGGGGAGTGACGATGGAACGCCAGCAGCACGTCTATGTGGACCGGAGAAATGTGAATGTGGTCACCGTGGGCGCAGCTGACCGCCGGGGGGAAAAGGATGCGGCACCAGATGGATCCCCTCCGGGAGAGAGGATAGGAGGCCCGCTGACAATTGTCGAAAACATCCAAGAAGGGCGAGAGAGAAGAAGCAAGCAGTCAATGAGTCAAGAAGTCAACCTGTAGGTTGTCGCGAAGCGAGGATGGAGCCGCGAGCAGGGAACCGCAAGGTCAAGGGGTGATCCACAACGATAAGTGCAAACGGAAGAGCAGAAGCAAGAAGAAGCAAGCAAGGGAAAGGCGACAGCACCTCGAATTGCCACCAGATCCAACGCCTCATGTGGGGGGACCCGGGAGGTCATGCGAGGAGCAGGAGAAAGAACAGAGCAAAGAGGAGAGGGGCTTGGCGGCCATGCTCGCTCCGGTTCCGTGCCAACGCCTCACATGGGGGGCATGGAAAGGGAGCGTCACAGTGGCACTGCCAAGAGCCGCCCTAGTCTGGCCCAATGGCTCATGTGGGGGGGACAGAAGGAGACGACCGAGAGAGAAGACAGACGCTGGGGAGCACAGAGACCAATGCGGGAGCAGAGAAGAGCGTGACGCTTAAAGTCGAGTGCCTTGGTGAGGATTTCTGCGGTCTGGTCAGCGGTGGGGATGTAGTGAAGCTGAACTTCACCATCAGCAACGGCGTCACGGACGTAGTGGAACTCACGTTTGACGTGTTTTGTGCAATCATGAAAAACAGGGTCTTCAGAGAGAGCGATGGCGCCTTCGTTGTCGCAGTACAGGATGGTGGGCTCCAGTTGATCAATGCCCAGTTCAGCGAGAAGCATGCGAAGCCACACAGCTTCACACGTTGCTTCAATTTCTACAATGTACTCGGCCTTTGTAGAAGTGAGGGCCACGACGGATTGTTTCTTGGAGCGCCAGCTGACGGGACCGCCATTGAGAAGGAAGGCGTACCCGGAGGTTGATTTGCTGGTGGAGTGATCACCGGAGAGATCGACGTCATTGTATCTGATGAGAGTGTTGTTGCCGCTGCCTCGATAAAAAATTCCAAGCGCTGCGGTGCTGCGGAGGTAGCGGATGGACCGCTTGGCGACGACAAGATGAGCTTGTGAGGGAGTTTGACAACCTTGACTGAGGATGCCAATGGCGTAAGAGAGGTCGGGTCGCGTAGCGACAGAGGCATACATGAGGGAGCCGACCATGCGCGGGTAAACTTTAGTGTCCACGAGAGAGGCTGTGGTGTCAGCTGTAACGGGTTTGGTCAGCCCGTGTTGAGCGGCCAAGGGAGTGTCCATGGGGGATGCGGTTCTGAGACCAAACTTCTTGGTGACACGGTTGGCGCATGTCTGCTACGAGAGGGAGGTGTGGCCGTGAGCGTTGTCAGGGGAGACCTGGATCCCCACATAGTAGCTGAGTGGTCCCATGTCAGACATCTCAAAGCGCGTAGTGAGTTGTTGTTTGAATATAGAGATGACGGTCATGGTGGGTCCGAATAAGGCTCGGAAAACGAGAATGAGACAATCTCAAAACTAAGCAAATCTTAAAATCTCAAAAATCTCAAAATGTCTCGGACTTCGAGATCAGTTTGAAACAGTCTTGTTTTCAAGATGAGCGAGATCGAGATTTGCAAAATTTGAAAAACTCAAGACAGTGTCTTGAGATTCTCATCTCAAAATTCCAACCCTCTGAAGTGCCTTTCTGGAGGGCGTGTTTCCTCATACCTTTTCATTTTCCCCCATGTTTACCCCCCTTCCCTTTTCTGGTCATGTTTACTCCCCCCCTCCCACTTTAAGCGCATATTTCTATTCTCTCTCTCGAACTCTCTCGTGTCAACATTCTTACAGAAAGGAAGGCAAAAACACTTCATCCTCATAGACCCCCTGCCACTTGATGCTCGACGCTAGAAATTAGACACTTGACACTTGACACGACAAAATACGGACTCACGACACACAGCAACATAGGGTGGTTCGCAGCATGCTCTGACACAGACTGCCATACTGTGAGAAAATGAGAATCTCGGTCACAATGTTTGAGATTGAGACAAAAATGAGATTCTCATATGGTGAGCGAGATGAGATCAAGATGGCCCCGCCCGTGCTCCGAGCGAGAGTGAGACAGGACAGGTGTCTCAGAAAACAAGATGAGATCGAGATCTCGATCTCATCTTGTTTTCTGAG
>SZWC01010077.1:31809-48552 GCA_023375785.1 Penium margaritaceum
AGGTTGAAGATGCACTGGCAGCTGAAGGCTTACTGGCCAACTGAGTGATGGCCAGTGACAAGATATGAGCCCAGTGAATTAGAGGAAAAAAATCAAAATGTATTCTAGGGCATCAAGAAGAAGATTTAAGTTGAACCCGACTGCTGAAACTGGTATTTCTCAACACTAAGAATGCACACAAAATTGGGACTTCCTGATTCCTTACCCAGTTGTAACAGAAAACAACACTCTCAGTAGTGCTTCTGAATCTATGAAAACTGTATTGAAGGACGTGAAAAAAGGACAAGGTCACTCGCAAACATCAACACAAACTGGCATGTCCATGCGAATGTGATTTGAGCCGTCCGTGTTCACATGTACAACTTAGTGTAACCACTTGGCCGTGTCCATGCTTGTCTAGATCATTGGTGCAGACCTAACTGGCTAAAAAATTCCATCAGCTGGTGGATCACCCATGAGCAGCTACAAGAGAGCTGCCACAATGGATCACCCATTGTGAGTGCTTGTTAAGGCCTTGTGCACGTTTAGTGCAGCCACTAGGATGTTTTGGTGCACAAGCCTTGGCCCTGGATTTTCATACTTTTGCAGCACTTATCCAGTGATCGATACCGGACCTGTGCATGGGATTAGTCGTAGCATCTTGCTTGAAATAATGCATCCCTGGGTTCAGATGTTGTTGCCTTTGGATGCCTATGCGCAGAGGTACACAGCCAAAACAGTGGTTTTGGGTTGCTTTCAGGAAAAACGGGCACTGCCGCGTGCATCACCCACCGTACATCACGGCAGGTGTGCTTGTCGGTTTTCATCTCTCTCTATCTCTCTCTCTCTCTCTCTCTCTCTCTCTCTCTTTACTTTGGTACCCTTTCCCTCAAAAAAATGAATTGGTGTAATCACTCTTTTCTTTTCTTAACACATGATTGCTTTAATGAATGTTTTGGTTTGTGCATTGTTTTATGAATTTACGTATTCATTTGCAGCGGACCTATAATTGTCTTTGAGTTATACATTGTGATACATTTGTATTAAAATAAACTTGTTATCAAATGCATAACAGTCTTTCGAAGATATGAGTACGAGACATAGGTAGCTGTCGCTCGGGGGGATTCAGCGCCACTTAAGTTCTGTCTCGTCGAGTTGCCGGCTGGTGGTTGTCTCGCGTCGAAGAGTGTCGGCCGTCAATTCTTGCCGTCAGAATGAAGGATAGGCTATCGGCAGATAGACGCGATTGCCGTCGGAAGACTGAGGATAGACTCAACCGTTTCTAAGACCCCCCTAGTGCGCGGCAAAGTGTAAATGGGTCAGTGTAATCGATTTGCGTGACAAAGTGCACTTATCATGCACTCAGTGAGCGATACAATTAAGTTCTGAACCAAAATCATTTGCGATGCTACTTATCGAGAGTGAAACGAGGTTTGCGATGATTACCATCTCGAACATCGGACGAAAGATTCAGCAACAGCACATCATCTGTCGTTTCTGACTAGAAGGCGGAACGATCGAAGTATGAAGGTCGCATATGTTCTTATCCTTTCAGTTTTTCCCTCACTTCTTGACTTCGATATCGATGGCGACAATTCCAATTAGAAAATCTGATCCAGCAAATACTTCGGCAATGTAAGGAATCTTGATTAGACATCTGGAAACTTAACGTCGCGAGAGGAAAACATGTTTTCGTTCCTCTATTGATGGCATGTCGATGGTTGGTGTCCACGTATGTGAAGAGATTCTTTTACGGTCTCCAACTTTTTTTCTCTCCACCGCAAGAAGTTCCATAACCAAGAGCTTATTGGGACATTTTGCTTTTCGCCAATGTTCATAACATTGCATCAAAGGATCGATGATCTTTAGCAAACCGAACAGGACCTGTAGATTAGTTTTCCAAGTCCAGTCTCAAGACTCGCTGAAGGTAGGTTTGTTGTTTCTACATGTCGATCTTAGATCGCAAACTACAATGGTTTGCTGCTTAACATGCTACATTACCCCTTTCGATGCAGCCATTTTGGTATGAGGCTGCCGCACACTGAGTGCGAGATAAGTGCACTTTCGCACTCATTTTGAGTGCACTCGCCACATGCACTACGCCCATACACTGGGGCCAATTCTAGACAACCTTGCGAGGAATGAAGCGAAGAGCTGTCCATTCCATGAGAACAACAGAACACTGTCGTCGGAGAGAAGGCGGCCGTCAGGTTCAAGACGAAAACTCCTCGGAGCGGTCGATCGGACGGTTCAACTATGCGAACCAGATAGCGAAGATAAGGAACGTCGTTTGTATTCTGTAAATGACATTTGCTACGAAGATGCCACAATATGAATATGAGGACACGTCTACGTCACGAAGTACAGAAAAGCTGTAAAAGTCTAAAACACCAGACAAAACATACTTCACGCTGCTCACCATTTACAATCAGTCTTCAGATATGTTTTGGTTTTCTGATCAGGTAAACATTACAACCACATAATGACTGGCCTTAACATGTCTTTCAAAAATACACACTGTAATTAGACATAAAGGGATAGAATATTACCTCAGTACTTTCCTTTCTTTTAGAAGATATTCATGGTCCATATAGGACAAAATTTAATGTTTCATTGGACACATAAGACAAATCAGCGCACTAAGTGCGCTCTTATTGTACTTTTGAATGGTGAGTGATCGCACTTGTCACATACACTAGCCCCACGCACTAGGGTCCTTCCTATGAAGAGACAATTTTTGCCATGTAAGACAAACATTCAAGCTGGTCTTCGACAAATGAGACAAATGAGCACACTGAGTACGTTCCGAGTGAATTTTTGTATGGTGACTGAGCGCACTTGCCACATACACTAACCCCACGCACTAGGGTCGTTCCTAAGAAGAGACTTGTTTGGCCATGTAAGACAAAATGCAAGGTGCACTTGGACATATGAGACAAACTAGCCCACAGAGTGTACTCTAAGTGTGGTCTTATATGGTGACTGGGCGCACTTGCCATATACGATAACCCTACACACTAGGGTTGTTCTTAAGAAGAGAATTGTTTGGCCATATAGGACAAGAAGCAAGGTTCACTTGAACACATAAGACAAGTTTGCCCACTGAGTGCGCTCTTAGTGTACTTTTGTATGGTGAGTGAGCGCACTTACCACATACACTAGCCCCACGCACTGGAGTCGTTCTTAAGAAGATAATTGTTGGCCACATAAGACAAGAAATGAATGTGTGCTTGGACATATGAGAAAAATTAGCCCACTGAGTGCGCTCTTAGTGTACTTTTGTATGGTGAGTGAGCGCACTTACCACATACACTAGCCCCACGCACTGGAGTCGTTCTTAAGAAGATAATTGTTGGCCACATAAGACAAGAAATGAATGTGTGCTTGGACACATGAGAAAAATGAGCACACTCAGTGCGTTCTTAGTGTTACTTTGTATGGTGACTGGGCGCACTTGCCACATACACTAGCCCCACGCACTAGGGTCGTACCTAAGGAGAGAATTGTTTGGCCATAGAAGACAAAATCACACTCCTCCTATACACAATTGAAGTAGTGTAGGCATGGGTGTAAAGAATACCCCTCTATAGAGATCACACTGAAGGCACACACTAAAAAAGGAGTGTATGAAATGGCTAAGATTAACCATACCTCCAAGCTCTCTGCATGTACAAAGACACAACTGAACCTGCCTACGCTGCATGGCAATACCTCAAGCAGCAATACCAGGACAACGACTCCACCCAAAAATCTTATCTCCTGATAGAAATCTCCCACATTCACACGAACCAGTTCAACGATAAATTCAAACTTTACATAAACACAGCAAAGGATATTCGTGAACAGCTCACTGTCACAGACTCACCACTTCAAATATTTCTTTGTATGGTACATCATGAATGGCCTTGGCAATGAATGGAGAGATGTAAAGAGCATTCTTAGCTACACTCAGCCTCAACTCCTCGGTGAAAAGTCTGTCTGCACAATACTGCTTGAAGAACAACATGACAAGAAACTTGAACAGCACCACGATCAAGAACTCATCAATCTTGCTCACCGTGGCTCCAAAATGTCCTCCAAAGCGAATGATAACTCATATTCGGCCTCCAAATCATCTCTTGGAGCATCAAGCCAAGCCAAGTTCTCCTCTTTAATATTCTTACGCATATCGCCAAATAATGCCGCCCTTAGCTCAGCTCCCTAGAACTCCGGACAACGTCCTGCAATCACATACAGATACTGCAGCAGGAAGGGGCACATTGGGAACGAGTGCTACATGCGACAGCGGCATCATCAAGAAATAGACGGTACTAAACTGCCAAGGCCTGCACAACCAAGACAAGGAGGCCCTACCAGGCAGCAACAGGATCTTCACGTCTCAAGCAAGGAGGACAAGAAAGATGAGAAGGATAAGGAGGAAGACCATCCCAACCATGCAAAAGAAACAACAAATGATGTGGGATGAAAGCACGGCTTCTCCTGCCAATCCATCTGCCTCAGAAAAGAAGCAGTTGTTACGTCATCCAGACATCTTCTACCAGGACAGCGGCAGCAATGAACATATCACTTATGTCCTAACACTTTGTACAGCTGATCCTAGCACTTTGCACAACCTTAGACCCTATCCAAAATTCTATACGGTCATGGTGGGAAACATGACAGAACTACCCATCAACGGCATCGGTGACCTCAAGGTCCATGCTCACAAAATCATTGACGTCACCATCAACGATGTCCTTTACGTCCCTGGCATCTCAGCCAACCTTCTTTCCATGGGAAAGCTCATGATGAAAGGACTACGCTTCACCACAGAAGATATGCAGCTCTTTGTTTGCACAACCACGAGAGAACTGCTCGCAAGAGGATAGTTATAGAGCAATGGCATGATCAAACATAAAATTCACCCTCATCATGTACACTAGCCAGTCTGTGCATTCGTGAGCCTCTCTCCACGAAATTCAATAACACCAGAACGCTGGCATCTTCGACTTAGAAACATTAACGACCAACAGCTTCAACAACGTCTTTCCAATGACCTTGTCAATGGACTCACCATCGTCAAAGACAAAAAAGGACATCCTTGTGAACCATGCGTCAAATCAAAGATCACACGTCAATCTTTCCCTCCGGCAACAGAAACCGACATCTCAAAGAAGCTACACCTAGTCCACATGGACATCTGCGGGCCATTCAACAAATCTGCCTATGGACGCAAATAGTTTGTGGTCATCTTCAACAAAGCCACAAAACATACTTGGACATATCCACTTGTCAGCCGCGACGTATTCCTCGAAATCTTCCGCGAGTGGTTCCTACAAGTTGAACGAGAAGCCATGGCAAAACTGTAGATTCTACATTCAGAAAATGCTTGCAAATATACTAGGAAAGATTTTTTTGCCTTTCTCAAGGCGCGCAGCATCAAACAACAAAAGTCAACAACTCACACCCTGTAGAAGAATGGAGTGGCCAAGTTTTACAACCATACTCTAAAGGATATGTTAAAGGTCATGCTGCTCTCAGCTCAACTCCAAGACTCTTGGTGGCCAGCAGCACTCCAACAAGCAACGTGGGTCAAAAATTGACTGCCCACAGCTAGTCTTCCCACTACAATGACTCCATACGCTGCATGGTACAACAAGAAGCCAGACGTCAGCAGTCTTCGAAATTTTGAATGCATGGCTCTCTACCATGTCCCTAGATAACGACGACATAAACTGGACAACAAAGCCACCTGGGGAATCTACATTGGCCAAAGTGACAGTCAAAAGGACTGACTCTTCTAAGACATGTCAACGCATTGCTGCATCAGCAGTCGCGATGCTTTCTTCTACGAAAATCTCACTTTCAAGACCTGGACAGAAACAAAGGCAGGAATGCTAGAGACAACAGCTCTGCACAAACAACGTTTCTTAACAGAGATGCAAAAGGAGGAACTTGTCGAAATGAAGTTACAGCAGTCGCATGATGAGGTAGTGAAGGTGGCAGAATCCGTCACAGTGGACGGTGATAGCCATCACCTCACACTCAGCAAAGAAGTTGATCATTGCAACCAGCAAAATGTGACTCCTTTGGTTGAGGAGATCAATGATGGGAGCAATGAAGGGAGGTTCAGGGAGCCGACCAGCAAAATACGGACTTCGGGTACTTCCAAAGCCTCTTGCAACAACAACTCGAACATGACAATACAGAATCACCAACAACATCTCTCATAGCATACACCATCCATCAAGAAGAAGATACTCTCCATGCATACTTCCTCACCAACACACTCGCCGACCTCACGACTGTAATAGATCTACCCTCAGAACCTTCCAACATCAAGTAAGCCCTTTCATTGGCCCATGCAAAAAGCTGGAAACGGGTACTTGACATAAAACACAACATCCTCATCAGCCAAGGCACTTGGGAACTTGTCAAACTTCCCCGAGGACAACGAACAGGTGGAGTTACTGTCAACTGGCCTGAGCCTTGCTTGTCAAAGACTAACTCCTGGGGCTTAGACCAACCAGTGTCTTCTTTATGTTGTTCCTTAGTTGGACAACTCTGTGAGGAGCATCTAAGGCCAGATTGTGTAATTAGAATGAGGAATGAGCCTGGTACATATAGTCCTAGGCCTGGCTTCTAAGGTGTGTGGGTAGTGGAACTTTTAGGGTGGTCACTCCACACCACCTCACCAGTCCGCCAATTGGCGCATCCACTGACCGCCAAGTGGCATACTCTGTTCATGCATGGAGAAGTGTCTAAGGAGCTTCCCCTGTGCAGGAAGGTCAAAGACCTTCCTGCACACATCAAGGCTCAATCGCAGGACCTCTTGTTCCTAGTCCAACATGCTATCCATTGCGCTACACTTCTGGTGTCTTGCTTGGACTTGCACCACGAACAAGGTTTGGAGGAATTACTCCAAGGGAGCAGTACATGCCCAACCTGTCCATCAAGCCATAGCAGTGGCCATGGGGCATAGAAGAACAACAATCTCTCCCTTGCAACTTAGGCCACCTGCTGTGGTAGTTTTCTCTCGCATGAATCTGTAGCTTTGGGTTGAGTTTGTGGACATCTGCTTTCTTGGTCGTTAGTTCTCATCTCTTGCATCCACCATGACGACTCCTCGAGCACCTGCAACATGCAAGTCATTGTCTAGCGGCTTTGTCAAGAAGTCCGCAAGCATTTTCTTGGTTGCGACGTGCTCCAGTTCCACGACACCCTTGACGACACTCACGCGAGTAGTGGTACCAAATGTAGATGTGCATTGTACGCTGAGAGATCATGTCCTCCTCTGCCATAGCGATGGCACTTTGGTTGTGGAAGCGGATGACCGTTGCTTCCTTTCGTGGTGCCTTGATCTCATCAAACAAACTGTGAAGCCACTGTGTTTCCTTGCACACTTCGGAGAGTGCAATGTACTCCGCCTCAGCAGTAGAAAGCGAGACGCAGTCCTGTGTCCTGCTTGTCCACGAGACCGCAACACCGTTGAGAATATAGACAAATCCCGAGGTGGACTTCCTGTCGTCAATCCGCCCTCCCCAGTCCACGTCACTGTAGCATGTCAGTCGTAGCGAGGCTGATCCTTCTAGACCTCCAAACTGAAGTCCCACGTGCCGCGTCTTACTAGTTTTTTATTGGTTAGAGAACAAGCGACGACTTATTAATATTCATAGGAGAGGTGAATTTGTTTACATAAAAAGGTTAACACAAGTTTTGAAAGAATAGACTTGTGATATACCTATGTATTCTACACAGGTTTTGAATCCTAAACTATGATCGTTTCGAACTTCAATCTGTGGTGTTGATTAAATGACGTACATCGGGTTGAAATCTGGAAGGTTGGCTGCAAGCAAAGTATCATGGATAACATAGTTGGGACCCCAATGATGAATCGCGAATATTCAGCATCTGGCGGGCGTTTCAGGTGTATCACACATTTTTTTCCTAACTTGATCATGCGAAGTGCCCCCCTCCATCCCGCCCCTCCCTTCCCCCTGCCCCCCATGCCGAGAGAGTGCATGTGGGGACTGTACAAGGAGAAGCACAAGATTTTGCTCGGATGTACAGCACCACTACACACTTGTGCATTCTTAGTTATCCAATTTCCCAGAAGGTTCATCTGTGCACCTTCTACACTTGTGTATCAGTCGTTTCGTACCACACTTCGAAAGTTCTACACTTCCACATGCAAACACCCCATGCACTTTCTGTTGTCGGGAGAGGGGGGATCGGTGTTGATTCCCCCCCCTCCAGCTGGTCAGTGCATGTGGTAAGTGCACGAGAAAGTGTATGTCGATTTGCCACNTGGGGACTGTATGAGGAGGTGCACAAGATTTTACGTGGATGTACAGCCCCACTACACACTTATGCATTCTTAGTTATCCAATTTCCCAGAAGGTTCATCTGTGCACCTTCTACACTTGTGTATCAGTCGTTTCGTACCACACTTCGAAAGTTCTACACTTCCACATGCAAACACCCCATGCACTTTCTGTTGTCGGGAGAGGGGGGATCGGTGTTGATTCCCCCCCCTCCAGCTGGTCAGTGCATGTGGTAAGTGCACGAGAAAGTGTATGTCGATTTGCCACTCGAGAGACCAAAAAATGTGCACTTGTGCACAAGGGCAACATATCATGGTAAGCCGTCGATCTTTTCTGAAACCGCGATCGAACGATCATTTGTTCGCTCATCGAACCCACAAGTGACAGCGATGTGATTCGAGCGCCGGTGACTCGTTACATCCGGTCCCGTCCGGCAACGAAGCCAAAGGGGGATCGACTATGGGATCGGCTAGGTGCCGTTTGGTTTAATCTTTGTCAAACTTTTCGCACATGGTTCATTGCAACTAGAATGTTTCTTTCGGTCACAAACTGGATCTATATCTCTGCCTACCAAAAACTTCACAGAACGACTTAAACATATATGCAACTCCCCTTTCAATTATTGTTTTAACATGTCGATTTTCTGGCTTCGCAATCTTTCTATCATTTCTAGGTTGACCCATGCTTTCATCTTTGGTGAAATCAAGTTCATTAACGCAACCCATCCGATCAATTGATCGAACAGTGAATGTGGCATGTGAAGTGCCGAGTGGAAGTTGAACTTGATCGACTCATAAAAAATGACCCTGATACCTCGAACCATAATAATCTCACACCGTGATTGGGGAACAAACGGTTTTTAGGGAAGAAGGTCCCCATCAACACTACAGCCGGGCTGTACGTGTGCGATGACCTCATCTAATGATTCATGTGCACCCAACCGGCCGCTGGACCGGTAGACCTGGGAGCGATACAAAATGCTATAAAAAAAACGCCAATCGGTTGAATTTAAGACTTACACCTACTCGGAGACATATATAGGTAACCAGTGATTTATCTTCTAATAACAACTATCGTGTTTGGGATTAATCTATGCCATTATTTGGTCGGATCTATCTTTGACCAGTAGGCTGTATAGTTGGTCCAGTTTAAACGAACTATCACATTTGAAAACCTAATGTGAACTACTCACCATACCCTAAGTATATTTTTAGAGATCGTAAAACCAAATGTATCAAAAATTCATGAAAGAACCATAAACATTCCTCCATATGTGCATCGTTCATGACTAGTGTTTCATCTTATTATGTACGTGTAATGATTCTCATGTATTGTTTTCCAATTATAAACTTGTACACTAGTGAACGCCTTTATTCGCACCACACTAAGTGTTTAGCACACTTCCCCATACACTCCCAACATACACTTTCACCCCCACATCCCCCTAACCATCCACACTCCTCCCTTTAAACCACATAAAGTGGTAAGCTAGTGTACATAATTGTAAGGAACTAAGTCATCTTAACGTACACCTCCATATTCACTCCTCACTTACACTTCGAGTCCCCATCCCCCTTCCCACCATACTTAACAATAGCTTTTCCCATGATGTATTTCACACTAGTGTACAATACCATCCACACCACACTCACATATGAATACAACTCCACTTACACTCCCCATATGCACTTTGACCCAACAACATACCCCTCCCCTCCCAACCACCTCCAGCTCAACACATAATTCAGTACACAGGTCTGAAATTATAGTGCCTGAATACTCTGACAATCGTACACCTCCACGTGCATTCCCCACATACACTTTCACCCAATCCCCACCCTCCCCCTGCCAACACATTACAGCCACACAAATCTGGTAAAATCCACACAATACTATTAACTAGGAACCAAATTCTTGGAACGTTCTTATTACACTTCTTCCCTTCATACACACTTCTTCTAGTGCATAACAATGCCTCATACCAACACACAAGTAAATGATGCTAGAGTCACCTCCACTCACTCAACTATACACGTGCATATACACTCCACACATACACTTTCTCTCTCCCTCCCCTCCCTCCAACATCCGCCCACCACCAATAAAAAAAAAAGCACCACCAAGAACAACACACTAGTGTACGATACTGCACACACCTCCACTCAGTCAATCATACACCCCCTCATACAATCCCCACATGCACTTTCTCTCTCCCCTATACTCCAACCACCCTTCTCTCCAACATCCACTCACCACCAACCAGAAAAGAACAAAATTTCTCATTTACCCACATACCTATTAAGCATATTCATGCACCCATAATGAAGTGTATGATACGTGTTATGACATTCACGTAAGATATCAATTCAAGGAAGCTTCCTATCACGACAAACAACATCATACACACTTCACCTAATGTATAAAAGTCCTTCGATTAACTCTAGCTCAAATAAGCGGACTTCACGGAGATGGACCAGTCACCTCCACTGCGCTGTTGATGTGTGTACGAAGCTCCTGGTACGCCACGGTGGGAATTCCAGACTCATACTCCGGTCGTAAATGAATGTGCTTCACCTCTCGCATACTTGGGATCTCCAACCTTGTGTGGACACGTCGCTCCTCTGCAGAATCTGTGTTGGAAAACTCCCCAAAAAACATCGGGCGTCCCATAGCAAGTCCCTTTTGGAAGGATCTTGGTCGAAGAAATTGAATTTCCAGGCTCAAAAGGGCTATTTGGAGGAATTCTACACCAGTAACCACTCCTCTGTCAATTACAGTAAAGTCCACATCCCCATCTGAGGCTTCAGGAACCTTTTCAGTCGAAGTGGAAGTCGCCACAGACCTTTTCTTGGAGGTTACTGGCAACTCCCGACCTCTTCCTACCAAAAATCACGCACAAAAAGCGCTTCAAGCAGTTTTACAACTCCCTGGCGATGGTTCAGCGTCACGTGCACTAACAAGAGCGTTTCTGTCAACTTCTCCCGCCAACGTGACTGAAATCTCATTCAAACTCGAAGCTGACGCGATCGCGGTCTCAACTGCCGGCGGGGCACCTCGCACGATACAGCTCCGCAAGTTTCCAGTTTTCGCAAAGGCTGTGAAGCTCGCAATATCCGCGGATACTGCAGATCAAGAGGGGGGGAAGGGTGTAATTTTGAGCAATTCCCTCTCTCGCTACGCAAAATCTAGTCGATCAAGGGGGGGCAAATTCGTTGCCAAAGCGAATTTGTCCAAACAACCTCACCAACATTTTTGCCAACAACTGCAGCCGCGCCAAATAATTCTTCCGTCCCCATCAAGGTTTCCTACACAACAAACATACCAACAACTCCGTCATCCTCGAGCAACAAAGTTCATCTTCAGAAAGACCCTCATAGCCCCGAAACAAAATCTACCAGAGGATTTGTTGAGTGGGAAAGCAATCCACAATGTCCGATAAAACTATTTTGGTCTGCGTCATCTTCCATATCAACCGGATACTCCACACCTCCTCCAACTCGTCTTCCCCCTCCACCAAACATCACAATATCACCATCGTCACCACTCAAAGTTTCCATCATGGATTTCCTTTGCCTCTAACCTACCCGACCATCTTCAACTAAGGGGGGTGTTCAGAAACACTAGTTTCAGCGGCCGGGTTTCACTTAAATCTCTTTCTTGACGCCCTAAGATACTTGGGGATTTTTTTCCTCTCAGTCACTGGGCTTATATCCTTTCACGGGCCATCACCCATTTGGCCAGTGACCCTTCAGCTCCCAGTGCATCTTCAACCTCCAGAAGCCCTTCAGCTTCCATGTGACCCTTCAGCTGCTAGTGAAACTTCAGTTTCCAGGTCACCCTACAACTACCAAGTGAACCTTCAGCTGGTCTGGGTGGTTATGCAACCACCTAGGTAGTTCTGTAACTTCCTACAGCTCCCTGGACAAGGATCATGTAAGAAGGTCTTCTGGGCCTACTGAAGGGTGACCAGTTCACTAAGTGAAGTATGCCTTCAGTGTCTGAACCCAAGCAGTCTACCATCAAGAACTCCAGAGTTCACTCAAAGCTCATCTGTCCAGCTCTCCAAGCTGCCTCCAGCACTTGGACCTTGTACAGTGTACAAAGTACGTCATCACTAAGGTTCTTTTGCAAGAAGGCATACAGGGTGGCCGTCCTGTGGTTCAGCTGCATCCAAGTCCTGTCACTAGCAGTTAGTGCGCTACTCATCTTGTACAGCTACAACACCTACTGTTACATGTCTAGTTTCCAGACTTCGAGTGAGAGCCAGCTGTGTTGGTGTCTCTTCAATCTTGTGTCAAAGTGTGCTTTCACCCACGAATGTTCATGTTTTCTTCACTTCGCATTCTCTAAAATGATGATGTAATTTTTGAAAATTTTCTGCATACGAAAACTTACTCATAAAGTGGGGATAATTTTTATGACTAGAAGAAGTTTGAGTTTCAAAATCATGATAAGGCCAAGTTGGGTAAACCAGAATGACACCATCAAAACCATGATTGATGATTTTGGTTAGACAAACATGACTTTGATGGATTAACTTTGGTTCTTAAGGAGACTTTGATGCACCTCTGTCATGATGATGTGATATCTACAAGTAAATGCTTTCCTTATTCTTCATCATTGATTAAGTGACCCATCTATTCCCAAGGCATGTCACTTTGAGGTTCTGGTAGAACTCAATGTGCGGTTTCGTGAAAAGTGAAATCAATTTTTTTATAAATTCTTGAAATGAAATGAAATTATTATTTAGATATGTTTTAGTTTACACTGTACGGTTTGGGTTTGTTGTATCTTCAGGTAAAATCGATTGCTTGAACATCTTTTTGTACTAGGTAAACTACCATGAAGCCGATCAAAGCTCATCTGAATTTTGATAATGTTTCTCTAAACTGAATATAGTTCATATTTCATCATGCATGTTTATATTTTTCCATCGAAGACTTGCCTTAAAGAAACATACTCCCAGATTCGCACATCATCTTGCTTTATACTAGGATCAGATAGTTAAAAAATGATGTATTTATACTTTCAATTGAATCACATTCACACTAAACGCAGCCCAATCTCATCCAGGATCTGTTTTCTAGGGTCAGGTTCAACTTCTGGCTTGTGTGCTGGGAGCCCCGAGTCGTCACACTAGATTTTGTTTAAGAACAAAAACTTCAGACGTCGAGGCAGTGCTCAACTCCCGACAGGTAAGATTTTGAATTGCAACATGTCACCGCTCTCGCGTCGGCCTCGTGCGCTCGTCGTCACAGGGACTGACGAGCGTGAGGGGCCCAAACGTCCTCCGCTCCCCTGTGGTCTCTCAGCAGATTTTTGTGTCGTCTCATTTTCCCTCAAGAGACTCGCAAAGCGAATGCGAGCAGTAGCTGCATGCCTTTTGCCGCGTCCTTCAGTACAAGCTGCGAAATCACATGTCATGACGTCATATGTCTGCGTATGACAAAGACCAAGGCCAGGTAGCTCGTCAGGATGATGTCAGCATTGTTCACCTCACGGAAGATGACGACGCGCCTGTCTCACATTTGGATTTTGCATCAGGAAAACTGATCAAGTAGCACTTTCTGATCCATCGCGAGCCACTCTGCATCTGTTTGCATCCCGAACCTACTTGGATTGGGAAAACGAGAGGTTTTAGAGTCGCACATGCTGGACCTCAGTTCCAGTTTTGACGGTACGCAACTGACACCTATCGTGTCAGGATGGGGGGGCGTCCAATGATGGCGGAGAGGGGGCCCGAAAGGAAAGAGAAAACGAGTCACACCTTAATGCCTGTACCTCACGCCGTACATTTCGGGAGTTGAATCTGGCACCCAAATGTAGCTATCGGGTGGTTTGTGATGCAAACCAGGCCCAAAGGTAGCTTTCCTCATAGAGGATGGATGAGCAGCAGGATGTTTTCATCACCCGAAATTCGTCGGACCGAAGTTTTGGGGCGCCAGTCACACAGGCCGTGCGGGGCCTCTCGAGACTGGTGCCACCATGAGCAGCAGCGACATCGGCGGACCCTCCGCTGGCACGGCAGCACACACGCGTCCTCAGCAGCAGAGCGAAATCTGTCTCCAGCCGTTCCCTGCTGACCCGGTAGCACTGAGGCGTCCTCGTTGCCTTTCCGACATCGACGGCAAGGGGAGTAGTGCGGCGGCGTCCATAGCATGCTGCTTCACTCCAATCGAGTCAGTGCGAAGATCCACCCACTCTCAGTCAGTAGCATCAGAGGTTGTCCCCTACGAGCTACACGGCCCTACTACCACTAGATTCATCGTTCCATTTTCACTTAGCGGGATTACCGGCAGCGGAGGGAAGCATCCACGAAGCTACACTCTCGTATCTCAGCCACATTTCAACAGGTTTTCTGTCAGGATGGAGGGCCCACTGCCCTGCTGCGTGATCCACGAGTGGGCACAAGCACGCTGGACCAAGCTGACTGACCAAGAGAGACAGGTGAGCATTGTGACCTGTCACGTTTTCTTTGTCGTTTTCTGCATCCTTGGTGCTCACCACTACATGATTGTCGGCAACGGCTGCGATGTCATGAGGCTCATGAAAGATGTTCAGCGGCACACACCCGCACACANGCCCTGCTGCGTGATCCACGAGTGGGCACAAGCACGCTGGACCAAGCTGACTGACCAAGAGAGACAGGTGAGCATTGCCACCTGTCACCAGGGATGGTAAACCGCGGTATTGAGTACCGCGGTACAGAAGTACCGCGGTACACGAGTACCGCGGTACTCAATACCGCGGTATACTACTTTTCTGGCACGTCACTACCGATACCGGTACCGGTACCGCGTTACCAACGGTATTAGTAAAATAGCGCGGTATTCCGGTTGTACTGCGGTACATGTTGTACCGCCGACGGTAACACCTAATTTTTTAGTGTGGAAATAGACGACCGCAGAAAGCGTCGTCTGAATTAACTCTGAAATCCATTTCAGAAGTGCAGAACAGGCTAAAAATAGTAATCGTCAATACAATCTTGCATGTTTTTCTCTTAGTTGGAAAGTACCGCGGTACTGTAACGCGGTACGGTACCGCGGTACAGAAGAGGGGTACCCCTCAAGGTCAGTACCGATACCGTACCGGTACCGCCAAAAAAGTAACGGTACCGCGGTACCGCAATACCGCGGTACAAAACCGCGGTATACCGCGGTATCGGTAGTACCGCTGCCATCCCTGCCTGTCACGTTTTCTTTGTCGTTTTCTGCATCCTTGGTGCTCACCACTACATGCTTGTCGGTAACGGCTGCGATGTCATGAGGCTCATGAAAGATGTTCAGCGGCACACACCCTCACATACACTCACCAGGAAGCTGTGCTGCTCCTGGCAAGTTTCCATTCGCAAAACTGTATGAAACGATGTCATTCTTGATCCTTGCTTTCAGCCGCGGGCTTACATGCTTGTCAAACTCGTGTCCAGTTTTGTCTCTTAAATCGTGGCATTGAGGCTAGTACTCTGCTACACAGACTGGTGTCTTCTGCTGCATATCTCCAACATTCCTTTTCCTTCCACCTGCTCACATGATGTTGCATCTGTGCTTTGTTATTCCTTGTTTTGCAGGTTGTGAACGACGTTCTCACAAAGGGAAGGAAGGTGGAGTTTGGTCGCAGACAGTGCCGCCTTGTCACCATCACTATGGCGTACGAGCACGTGCTGGCCTACCACAAGTTCAAGGAGATGAGGGAAGATGTGGACGAGAGAGAGGAGAGATTTTTGTTTCAAGCGTTTGAGGAGGCGGAGAAGATATACACTGAAGAAGACTACATCTATGTGTGCAAGGGGATGGGCGCAGACTACAAAGAGCCGGAGGAAAGTTTTCTCCATGCGTTGGAGGAGGCTGGGGAGTTGTACACTGAGGACGATCTCCTCTACATGTGGGGCGAAGTCAATCATAATGCGCACGATGGCAATGGCCAAGACGACGACGTGGATGAAGTGGAGTTGGGCGACGAGATCGACTTGTACTCAGAGATAGCCGTGTATGGAGCCACCAACAGGAGAAACAGCAGAAGCGAAGACGTTCAGGACGAAAGCAATCGCAGCTTGCAGAGGGAGTCAGTCGAAGATGTGCTCGACGCGTTGGAGGAGGCAGGCGAGTTGTACGAGGATGAGGACTTCATCTACATGTGTGGTACAACGAGTTTCGCCTCTGAAGACAGCAATGATGGCAGCAACAAAGAGCAGGAAGTAGTGGAGAGCGATGAGGAAGATTTGTACTCTGATGTGGCCGTTTCTGGAGCCACAAGCAGGAGAAGCAGCAGTGGCGAAGACTTCCAGGTTGGAAGTGGTGGCAGCATGCAGTTTGGGGCGGACGATCATTTCCTCCACGCTCTGGAGGAAGACGCAGAGTTGTACACTGAGGAAGACTACCTCTATGTGTGGGGCACAAACACTTTGCCCGCACAAGACAGCAATGACGATGACGAAGAAGGGGAGGAAGTGGCGGTGGGCGGC
>SZWC01010077.1:48979-63839 GCA_023375785.1 Penium margaritaceum
CTTAGTTTATCCCTTTAAAATGTCACCAGAAAGGGGCAAAAATGATATTTTTCTCTTATAATTGTTCTCACATTCAGCTGTCCTGCTTTTTGTGTTGTAGTGTTTCCCATCAGTTATTTGCATTCCCAGTTGATGCTGCAGGAGCTCTTGATTTCACATTTTTGAAGAGGAATCTTTTTGTGCCGCAGCTTTTGCAACCTCTGCCATGAAGTTTGTTACACTCTGATAATATTTGCCATTTCACAGTTGTAGATGCCATAGTTGCGGTTGGTAGTTGGTTGCGATAGGCTTGAAGTTGCAGATCTTGCTGTCTTCGCGGTCGCAAGTCTAGCATTCACACATTCCATGATCCCAGCTCTTGCATCAGTGGTTTTTGTAATTGCCAGTCTGCATTCTTCGTTGTAGTTTCTAGATCAGCAAGCACTGTTTCTGCAGTCACAGTCTACACAAAAGTAAATGCTTCCAATTGCGGATTCTCCTTTCCCTTTTTTTTTTTTTTGGTTTACCAGGGTCGAATTGTCTGTAGTTATACTGAAGTTGCTGCCAGCTCTGCACAACACGGTGCGAGAAACCAATAGCCGGGTCAGTCCATCTCATTCTCAGAGGCAAAGTAGCAAAGGTCAGAGAGGCAAAAGGGCACATGCCTCCATGCAGGCAGAGATTGATGCATCTGATGAGCAAGCCATGCTGCATCATGAACGGCACATTGAGCACAGATTCCAGCGATAGAAATGCACTGTTTCAGTGCTGCTAGGCCATGTGCTCCCACGCATCAATCTCCATGCCCCCTGAGATGACGTCTTCGGGCCAGACACATGTCCCTCAACCGCACGAAGGCCCAACATTCCTTCCCCAGCCCTCCTATGGTCCTACAAAAGAAGGTCCTTAGAACCCGTCCCCGTCCGACAGCCAACTTGCTGATACTTCCTCACCTTCCCCTCCTCTGTCTGCAACGTTGCTCGACCCGGCGGTGTGGCCAAAGGGACCTGAGAATCCACTGTCGGGACATCCAACACCCACATTGTCCCAAGTTCCCCGTCCATAGTCTGGCCTGAGCGTGCACTCCTCGTCCGGCAGCTTCAACTCCCTTCGAGGCTCCACGTCAACCCGCTGCTCTCTACAGATGTCCCCAATCTCATCCCTTTGCTGGTTCTGGTCATGAGACATGCAAGTGCCCTCTTGTCTCCACGCACACACACACCTCACCACTGCAGGTGATTGATCTTGAATAAGGCTCTCCAGTGCAAGGTTGTGACGCAACCTTGCTCCATTCTGCCGGGAGTTGTGAATGCGTCTTCTTCACAGTGGCACACACGCATCCTCATTCTATGAGGTGCGGTCGCCTCTTGCGCCACCGTCCGCACGGCACCATCTCCCCTCAGCCGTCGTCCACCCCTCCTCCACTGTGCTTCTGCCTCCGCACGCACGACGGACACGTGGGCACCACCCGGCGCACCCGCACTCTGGATGGTGCCTCGGCCAGGTGCGTTCAGCTGCCTTGTGCACCGGCGTCTTTCGCCCCCGTCCTCCTGCACCACACGTGCAGCCCTCCCTCTGCTCACGGACCTTGCAGCAGCAGCGCCAACCTGAGCAGCTGAGGCCCGTCCACGCACGCTCCTAAGCACCTCAGGCTGCCTCCAAAGCAGCCCAGCATTCGGCACACTGGCGTCTTCGCCTGTGACTAAGCCTATCCCTACATCACCCATAGCAGCGCGGGAGCGTGCCCGCATTGACGAGGAACTTGCGTACTACGAGGAGCGTGTGGAGAGGAAGGTGTGGTCGAGGATCCGTCGCAGCAGCCCGGGATATTACCCCGGTGAGGACTACGACCCCGCCGACTACTACGAGTGGGCAGACGCAAGGGACTACGCAGCCCACTGCCAGTCAGCCGCCGACGACTCTCCGACGGCGCAGAACAAACCAGCTACGGCGCCGCCGCGTGATCACCTACCTCTTCACTCACCGAAAAGCCCACCCGTTGCCCATAGAACGCGCCAACAACGCCGTCATGCTGCTACTCGTGGCGCCGCCTCACACTTTGCGGCAGCAGCATCACGGGCCCCTGCTCCGCGTCGTGTCGCATCTCCAGCCGCATCAGTTGCAGAGTCAGCGTCCTCCTCGCCTCCTGATATTCTGACAACTCTGCGGACTGCACTTGTGTCCAGTGCTGCTGTGGCATCTACTTTTGCAGCCACTGCACGTGCCGCACGTGCACCAGCCACCACTGCCGCTGGGAGAGCCATTGACACTTACACTGTGGCTGCAGTTGATCAGGGACCTTTGGCAGCTGCTGCTGTCAACGTAGTTACTCAGATTGCCGCAGCAGCAGACACAGTCGCGTCAGCAGTAGCAGTAGCTGCCACAACGCTCTCCAGTGCAGTTGACTCTATCCATACCTCCACAACACAGGCTTCATCCTTACCCTCCTCTTCATCCTCAGTGATTTGTCACATACAGCTCTTGATCTCGACCACTGCAGCCATCTCCACCCTGTCAGCTGCAGCGCTAACAGGAGTAGCCTGCCTCATTGTCTCCGCATCAGCTACTGTTGCAGTCGTCGCCTCATCAGCTGCTGCGGCTCTCCCACCGCTATTCTCACTGTGCCATCGTGCCTGGTGAGCCTGGTTTCTCTTGGTCTCTCTCTCTAGTCCTGCCTTTTCTGTGTTGGCGTGTTTGTGCGTCCAGGTTGTTGCCTTGCAGCGAACTTCCGACGCCCTCACCACACACTTCCCATGCCCACTGGGGCAAGGGAAACTCTGCCAAAATTTTCTCGGCGAACCATGTCCCTGGCAACATGCCAGTTGACGATGACCAATACATGCCCCTGCAAGCTGAGCTTCAGCGTCAGCGCAATGCGCTGCAGGCATGCCTCACTGCTCAACGTGTCGCTGAAGAAAAGCTGCGGGCTGAGCAGGCTGACCAAGAGACCTTCGCCGACCACATTGCTGACTTGGTCCTTAACCATCTCCAGCCTACACTGCGCAGCACTCAATCCGCCGGCATTGCTGCTGCATTCTCCACCTCCCCCGCTTCCGCATCTACCACCACTGGCTCATCCTCCTCTGATGCGCTTGAAGTTGCCGTAGCATCCGGCGCAGCTGCAACCAAAGCACTCGCTTCATCAGTGCAACGCAAACCTGACTTTGACGCCACTCCACCCGGCTTCACCTCCAATCTCACATTCCACTCTTGGGAGGTTGGTTTCAGTGCCTGGGTGCAGGGGGAGCAGCTCTGGGAATACTACCATGAACCCAATACCTCAGCTGCTCCATCTTTTGTGCCAGTCGAGTCTGAGTCTGCACGTGCTGTCCATGCTCTCATTCGTGCTAGACCCGATGATCTCACTGATGACATCGGGTCCTACAATGCTGACACTGCACGTCGCACACCTGCTGACCCGGTTGTTGCTTACGCACCGATCAAGCAGCGCGCGACAGTGACTGGACAGGCATCACAGAGAGTCCTCACCGTCCAGTTCAACACGCTCTCCATGCGTGCTGATGAGACTGCTGACGCCTATTGGGCTCGCAGTTTGCGACAACTACGAGACCTCAGCAAAGCCGCCCCTGCTCAGCTCCCTGCTGTTCTCTCCATTGTCAACGGCCTCATCCCGGAGCTGAGTGACATCTTCTGCGAGGTGAAGGCAACAGAGCTAGAGCGTCTAGCTGCCATCCCCGTCCCCGCCGACGCACCCCCAGGCATTGGTGCCTTGTGGGAGTTCACTTCCCAACGTCTGACCGACTGGTGGACCTCATTGCAAAACAAACGCATTCACCGCGCCACCGTTGCAGCAGCAGCCACCGCACTCCCTTCTTCCTCCACCTCTTCTGCCTCTAGCTTATCCTCCACCACTACATCTACCACTACTGCCTCATCTCTTGCTGCCCAAGGGAGTGGTCGAGGTGGGGACGGTGGTAAAGGTAAAGGCCGCGGGGGCTCTGGCGGTGGCGGGCAAGGCAAGGGTGGAAAGGGTCGCAGTTCTGGTGGCTCCGCATCCCCTGCTTCCTCCACCAGCACTGTCACGTGTTGGAGCTGCGGTCCCGCCGGTCATGCGGCACCCAAGTGCCCTGCCCCACCTGGCGATGCTCGCCTTGCCTCAGCCATGCATGCACACTAGGCATGCTCCACAGGGTCTGGTGGTGGTTTTGCACGCTCCTCCACCTCCATATGGTCTGGTGTAGGTTCTGCACGCACCTCCCCCTCATCGCCTGCAGCCGCTGCTTACAGCACTACTCTCTCCTCAGCTCTTCCACCCGGCCCCTAGGGTTGTCCCCCGGGGTTTGGCGGCCCTGTCTACTTTGGGCCTCCCTCTTCTTCTACTCTCCTCCACCGTGGGTGTCCTCCACCCCCAGCTCCCAGCGTCCCTCATCTGGCGTTCTCATCACTCCAGCACATGCACAGCTGCTTCATCGCCGCCTTTGTCACATTCACATTGCTGCTGTTGACAGTTTGCTTTGGGAAACGCCCGCTCATGGTCTTCATGCCGACACGTTCTCTGCCCCTTGCCCTACTGAGTGAAATGACTGTGCCCAAGGCAAGATGCATCGCTCCCCTTTTTCCAAGTCTGAGTCCCGCACGTCTCACCCGCTTGATCCCTTACACGCTGACGTTATGGGACCCCTTGCCCATGACGCTCTTGGGGGGTCGGTCGAGACGTCCTCTGTCTCACAGACGATTTTTCTCGCATGCGTTGGGTCTTTGCCCTTCGGCAAAAAATCGACGTTTGTCTCACTCTAGAGTCCTGGCTGCAACAGGCTGAGCTGGCCTGTGGTTGCCGGCTCAAAGTCTTTCGCTGTGATCGCGGTGGCAAATTCATGGGTCCCACTTCTCGCTTCTTGACATCTCGTGGGGTGTGTATGGAGCCTTCGGCTCCCTACACACCCCAACAAAACGGTGTCTTTGGACGTTGGAACCGCACGCTTGCTGGCGGCATTCGTACTCTCCTCAGTGATTCCTCCCTCTCCCTCGTCTTCTCCTTCAAAGCGATGTGCTACATGCCCTGGGTATGAGACCGTGTCCCCCACGGTCCTCTCTCCCACCGATTAAAGAGCTGTGACGAATGCTATTAGAGGAGTGCCACGCCATAGGTCCAGGTGGATGCTTTGGCAAGGACAAGGCACTCAAGAAGCTGGCGAAGGTTTTTGTGGTGGGAAAAGATGTAGACCGATTTGGTAGCGTTCTATTGATGGTGCAACACCAGTTAATGACAAAAATCTCGTTGCACGCGGCCACCAGGATTCCTCCAACCTTTCCCTATTTCGACGGAGCCGTGGGTCGACATCAGCATGGACTTTGTGACAAGGTTATGTATCATCCCCAAGGGATATGACGCCATTCTCATAGTGGTGGACCGATTTTTCAAAATGTCACACTTCATTCTCAAAACGTCCACCGTCACCGTAGAGGGAGCAACACATGTGTATTTGAATCAGATCAAGCAACTACACGACGTGCCACGTACCATAATCGTAGATATGATGGCCACTTCACTAGCAGTTTTTTGCACAAACAAATGACACGTTATGGCAGTCGGATCCAGCTATCAACGGCGTTTGATCCTCAAATCGACGGGCAGACCGAGCGCACCAATGAGCTCAAACCACTCCTGCGTCCTTTATGCAAGCCGCACGGCAGTAAAACAGCAAAACTGCAGACCGCAGAACTCACAGAGAACACCACAACGTCCACGTCAATGGGTAAAATTCTGTTTGAGGTGGTTTACGGTAAACTTCCCGCCACACCTACAGGTTCTACAAGCTAGAGAAATACTATGCGGGTGACGTCTTCATTTTCGTTTGCGAAGAAACACGCAAGACTCTCGCAAAGACACAAGCAACCGTGAAGCAATTAGCGGACCGACATCGCGACGATGACATTTAGCAATAGCAGTCGCATCCACTCAGCTCTGCGAACATCAATCTTCGTGGAAAAAACTTTGTGAAGCTCAAATCCACTGGTTAAAACCGTTTGAGATCGAGCAAATGCAAACTCCTGTTGGCGCTCGACTTCACGTACCAGACAGCATGGCAATCCACCGAGTCTTCCACATCAGCAAACTCAAGCACAACAAGGACTCCAACAAGAGCTTCTTCGCCAAGACAGCGCTCCTCTGCCTCCTATCCATGTGGACGGGGATACGGATTTCATCAATAAAGACATCCTCAGACATCAACACCATGGAAAACGACTGATTATCTGGTCAACTGGCATGACTACGGCCCTGTGCATAAGAGTTGGAACCTTCCAACAACCTCCGAGATATCAATCATCTGATTGATGGCTACTACCGTTGTCACCGGTCTACGTCCGCTAACACGCCGGGGCGTTGTGACTAAAAGGGGGAAAGTATTACGTCCCTAACAAACACGATTCTTTGAACTCCACGAGTGGGAATTCATGTTCTTACAATAATGGCCCTCCGTAGGAGGGCCATTATTGTAAGAACATGAATGGATTTTTACCCCGATCGGCTGAGGGCATTTTGGCCACGTGCCCTGACCTCTTGTGTTTGGCTTCCCAAGGTTCTGGCACTTTCGACCACTATCTACAAGGGTCGACAAAATTACAGCAAACCGTATCGATGTTACAATACTGTTCAGTCGACTTCTCCATGGTACTAAACTGTTACAAAACCGCGCCTCATTGTTCTCAAAATACCCCCACTTCTTGCGGGAGTTTCTCGAAGCAATCACTCACGACGCGACGTCGCACGCGTTTCTCATCTTGAGCGGCCAAGTTCAAATACATGCCTCATTGTGATTCATGTCATTATACATATGTGCTTGACTTCTTTGACACTTGTCATTGAAGTACACCTCCTTCATACAAATAATCTATTTTCCCAATTTCTCGAATCGTCTTCTGCTCCGCACCTTATCCATGTGAACCACCAAAGTTTTGCTCGACGTCACAGGAGACATGCTAAAATGCCAGCTGCATTTTTTACATGTGATCCTCCTCCTCCATCCCCGCATTCCTACGAATAAATGGACGTGGGTCATACATGGGTGAGGAGGACGCACCAGAATGGATGCTAACATCTGTCAGCAGCCATTTCGAAATGAAAAATGTTGGTTTTTGCTCTCATTGTGCTCTGTTGTGTCCTCCCGGCTTGTGTACATCGGCGTGCAGATGACTGACGGCGAGACTCGACGCTGATGGAGTGTCGTCCGGTGGAGCCGACGCACGCTGAGGTCTTCTCGCAGTTNTGTTGGTTTTTGCTCTCATTGTGCTCTGTTGTGTCCTCCCGGCTTGTGTACATCGGCGTGCAGATGACTGACTGCGAGACTCAACGCTGATGGAGTATCGTCCGGTGGAGCCGACGCACGCTGAGGTTTTCTCGCAGTTCGCTGGAGCCTCCTCTCTCCGGCGACGTGCTCAGCTCCATTGGCAGGCCTCCTCGACGGTCACATCGCCGGCGGTCACGGCCACCGCAGTTGCTGTCTGCATGCGTCCAGCGCGTCCTATTGCGTCTGCATCGTCATGCACTGCCTAGGGTCCTTGTTGCCTGTTGCATGGCCCTGTTCGGCATCATAGACCATCGTAGGCACTGCTTGGGTTCAGGCCGCCATAACTCCTCGCTACTATTTTTCTAGCTAATTCTGACCGCACGGCTGCGTTTGCAGCGTTGGTATTATGGTATGGTCCAATTTTCAGGCAAAACGGACGACGCCCGGGTTTTGGGCTGTCGGCCGTTTGGCAGGCCTCATCGAGAAAACCTGCCAGCCTGAAAATAGGTAGTTTCTGATTGGCTGGTGAACTGAGTAACAAACTCTACAGAGCTGGGGGGAGGCTAGTTCTTGGAGGGGTCTCCCATTGTGTCTAATTGTTCATTGCTAATCAGTCTTTTCTAGTTTTTAGCTGCTTTCTGGTGCTAAGACTGGCGCGCGCACTTCTGAGTAACAAACCCCGAGCTTCCAGACTTAGGCTCTAGAGCAGCAGACTGAGGGGGCAGCAGACTTAAGCAACGAACGTGGAAGCCCGCACGCTGCATCAACAACGCATGCTGCCCCAACCTGCCGCTTAGATTTCTAGCTTGGTATCAAAGCCAGAGCGTAGCAGCAGCAGCAAAAGACTGGCGTACAGGTGCCAGACAACGCCACCGGATCTCCATACGCGCCAGTGCAGGGGAAATGCTGCCAAATGTTTCCCGGCAGCATTGACCCGCCTGGTGGCGGCGTCAGAATTTTTCCCACGGCCACTGGGCCAGGGGAAATGCTGCCAGATTTTTGTCCGGCAGCACTGACCCCCACGTTGGACGCGAGGAGGTGAGCGGCCGGCAACGTCAGGCGCTTGCTGGCGACGACGCACGCGGCGACGTCCTCCAGGTGTTACTGACAGCAGCAGCTAGCAGCAGCAGCAACAGCTTACAACAGCACACAACAGCAGCTAGCAGCAGCAGCATCTTGCAGCAGCAGCAGCAGCAGCTCCCTGCAGCAGCAGCAGCAAGCAAGCAGCAGCAGCAAGCACCAGCTGCAGCAGCGTGCAACAGCGCAGCAGCCGCAGCAGCGAGCCACAGCAGCAGCAGCACCTGCCCGTAGCGGCTGTTGCTGCTTGCAGCGAGCAGCAGCTTGCTGCTGCCAGCGAGCAGCAGCCCGCTACTCGCTGCCAGTGAGCAGTAGCCCGCTGCTCGCTGCGAGCGAGCAGCAGCCGTCTGCTCGCTGCCAGCGAGCAACAGCCCGCTGCTCGCTGTCAACGAGCAGCAGTCCACTGCTCGCTGCCAGTGAGCAGCAGCCGACTGCTCGCTGCGAGCGAGCAGCAGCCCACTACTCGCTGTCAGCGAGCAGTAGCCCGCTGCTCGCTGCCAGCGAGCAGCAGCCCGCTGGGACAAGGAAACCCGAAAAAAAAGGGAAGAGAAAAAAGAAATACCCCAACCCCGCAGCATGCAGCAGCAACCCACAGCAGCAGGGAGCTGAAGCTGCAGAACGCAGCAGCGTGCAGTAGCGTGTTGTAGCAGCAACAGCAGCAGCAGCAGCAGCAGTAGTAGCGTGTAGTAGCAGAGAGCTGCAGGAGCCACAGCTGCCACAGCAGCTCCCAGTAACAGCATTTGCAGCTGCAACTGCAGGCGCAACAGCATCAGCAGCAGCTGCAGCCACTATAGCAGCAGCGGCAGTAGCAGCAGCGGCAGCAGCATTAGCAGCAGTAGCAGCAACTGTAGCGGCTGCAGCAACAACAGCTGCTGACGTCAGCACCTCTCTGCTGACGTCAATGCTGACATCATTAAAAAAACAAAACACAAAAAAAACAAATAAAAACAAAAAGGAAACCAAAAGGGGGACAACAACAGCACTGACACTCAGTAGTCTTTGCTAACGACAGCTATCCACTGCTGACGTCACTGCTGACATCAGCAGCACAAACAAAAAAAAACAACAAAGGGACACACGCCCATGGCTGATAGTCCTCGTCAGGAGGGGTCCTCCTCTGTTGGAGGGACCCCGACCTCCCCTTTCTTGCAGCGCCTGCAGCAGCAGCAGCACCAGCCGCAGCAGCAACAGCCGCCACCACAGCAACAGCAGTAGCAGCAGCAGCGGCAGCAGCAGCAGCTCGAGCGGCAGCAGCTATAGCAGCAGCAGCAGTAGCAGCAGCGGTAGCAGCAGCAGCGACAGTAGCCGCTGCAGCAGCAGCAGTCGCCGTTGTAGCAGCAGTAGCAGCAGCACCAACGGCAGCAGCACCAGCGGCAGCAGCAGCAGCAGCAGCAGCAGCAGCAGCAACAGCAGCAACAGCAACAGCAGCAACAGCGGCAGCCGCAGCAGCTGTCGTTGCTGCAGCGGCAGGAGCAGCAGCAGCCCAGTGGTATCGTTGGCGGCAACCCTGACCCCCTCGTTGCTCTTCAGCAGCAGCTTGCCGCCTTGACACAGCAGCTTGCAACGCTCCAGCTAGTAGCCTCCCAGTCTCCCACCACTGTGCCATCGTCGTTCGTCCCTCCAAGGCACGCCAATCCAGCCGTGTTTGCTGCCACATACTACCTGGCACAGCAGCAGACTCAGCGCCAGCGGCAGACAGTGACCTCCGTCCTTGGCCCCACTCTGGGTGCCGGCCGCAGGCAGAAGGACTTTGAGATGTCCCCGCCGCCGCTTCAGGCTAGCGAGCAGTTCCAGAGCTGGCAGCTGAGCTTCCGGATCTGGGCGCAAGGTGAGGGGCTGTGGGCATACTACACCCTCCCTTACGACCCCACCCAGGCCAACCAGCTGTTTGACGCTGGTCGCGCTATTCAGGCCCTTATCCCAGTCGCCCCGCCGGCTTCCCGCCTGGCCCTAGAACCTTTCCTCGGCGACTTCACCGCTTGTGACACTCCAGACCCTGCGGCCGCCTGGCACATCCTCACCAGGCCCCATTGCCTGTCCACCGGCGCTGAGCTCAGCCATCTGCTCTGGGAGTTCAACTCCCTGCACATGGAAGAGACCAAGACAGTCACTGCCTATTGGCAGCGGGCAGAGGACATCCTTCGTCATCTCGGCACATCAGCTCCGCCTCCTCTGTCCGCGCTTCTCACCATCAAGCGCGGCGCCACCAGCGCGTACGCAGACGTCTTCGTCCATTATCCCCAGGACGTCCTCTCCACCATGGCGGCCCAGGGCACCCTCATGCCCTGGGCGTACGAGATTTTCCTCCGCATTAAGGAAGCTTGCCAGGAGTCCCAACTCCATCGCATGGAGGCTCTTGCATCCCCTGCCGTCGCCTCCCCTGCCGTTGCCTCCGTGGCCGTCGCCTCCGCCGCCGTAGCTACCTCCTCGTCTTCAGGAAAGAAGAAGAAGCACCGGAACAAGAAAGGCAAGTGTCCGTCGCAGCAGCAGCAGCAGCAATCGTCGACCGGGTCCGGCGGTGGTGGCTTGGTCTGCCACAACTGTGGCCAGCCCGGGAACGTGTGGTACACATGCCCTTTCCCGACGGACGAGGCGCTCGTCATCGCCACCCTACGTCGCCAGCGGGTGCGCCGTCTCGCCTCAGCCGCCTTTGCTACTGCAGGCCCTGACACTCCGACCTCGTCCAGCAGCTCTACCACTCCGACAGCTCCGCAGGTCCCGTAGACACCCGCGCCGCAACAGTACTACTCACAGCCATTGGCGCTTCCGCTTCCTTCGCTGGCTCCGTCCTCCTCCTACTCGGACTCCGGCGCCGTCACTCCGCACTTCGCCTACACTCCCGGGCCGTCCTCCCATGAGCGTCAGCTGGAGTAGTACATCGCGCTCCAGCTTGGCCTGCCTCGCCCTCCTCCCCAGGGAATTGCGAGTTGCGTCACCTCCTGCCATCCTGTCCAACCCTGCATGACACAGACTGAGCTGCGGTCCGGCCCCGTTTCCTTGTCTGTCTCGTCGTCTCCCGCAATATCCTCCACCCCCTTCCTTGACGACATTGCATGGCTTGATGATGGGCAATCTCCTTTCGCTCCCCTTTCCACCGCGTCCGCGTCCCTTGCTTGCTGCCATGTGACCGTTAGCGATCTGTCGACCCTTGTCCAGGACCCTGCTGAGACCTGGATCATCGACTCCGGGGCCACGCATCACATGACGGCCTCTCGCGAGGCCTTCACTATGCTCGGTTCTGTAGGCGATGTCTCCAGTGTCCGGACGGGCTCTGGACAAGTGTTGCCGGTCCATGGTGTTGGCGTCGTTCGTTTCCGTGGTCCTGCCGGTGACGTCTTTCTGACTGATGTCCTCTTCGTCCCTGGTCTCGAGCTCATCCTCCTGTCTGTGACTGCCCTTGACCGCATGAGCATGGACGTTGTACACTCGCGTGGTGTTGGCACTGTGTCGTTGCGTCCGTCTGGTCTTGTCGTACTGCACGCCACCGCCCGTGGCAGCCTCTGGCATGTTCCTCGCCTCTCCTCTTCCTCTCCCGTCTCTTCCCCGTCGGCCGCCACAGGTCATGTGTTTGTCACCAGTACGCTTTCTCCTCAGCACACCCGCCTCTTGCATCGCCGCCTTTCCCACGTCCACTCCGCCATCGTAGAGAGCATGCTCCGCACCCAGCCGGCCAAGGGCCTTGACCCGGAGACTTTCCCTCTCCCGTGCCCCACTGAGTGCATTGACTGCGCTCATGGGAAGATGCATCGGTCCACGTACCCCTTGTCTTCCTCCCGTGCGTCTGCCCCTCTCGACCTTGTCCACTCGGACAAGGTCCTCATGGGCCCTCTCTCCACCGCATCCGTCGGTGAGCGTGGCCGCTATGTCCTCACCCTTACCGACGACTATTCTCGCTACCGCTGGGTCTGATGCCTCCGGCAGAAGAGCAATGTCGCCCGCGCCATTCAGGACTGGCTTGTCCTTGCAGAGCGCGAGTGTGGCCGCCCTCCTCGACACTTTCGCCTCGATCGCGGCGGAGAGTACATGGGTGAGGCCACGACCTTTCTCGCCTCTTGCGGGATCCACCATGAGACGTCTGCGCCCTACACACCCGCCCAGAACGGCGTCTCTGAGCGGTGGAACCGTACCATGGCCGACGCCGTCCACACCATGCAGGTCGAATCCGGTCTTTCCGATGGCTTCTATTTTGAAGCCATGGCCTACATGACCTGGGTCTGGAACCGGATTCCCCACGATCTCCTTCCCCGCCAGACCACGCCCTACCAGCACTGGTGCGGTCGGCGCGCTGATCTCCGCCCAGCTCGCGTCTGGGGCTGCGTAGCCATTGTCTGGCTGCCCGCCCCACAGTAGGGTGGCAAGCTCGCCCCCCGCAGACGCCCCTGCACCTTCCTCGGCGTGTCTCGTTAGTCCAAGGCCTGGCGCTTCTGGGACCCGTCCCGGCACTGCATCGTCAAGTCCCGCGATGCCCTCTTCTTCGAGGACCTGTTTCTGTGCGACCTCATTCACTCCGGCTCGTCCGTGTCCCTCCCGTCGCATGGGGGAGTGGTGAGTCCGTCCTCCGTCCTGTCGCTTCCGGGTGACACAGCACTCCGTCCCTCTGAGCCAGCAGCCCCAGTCGCGTCCGCTGGCCCTTTGGGGCCAGCAGTCCCTGCTGTGTCCGCTCGCCCCTCCGGACCAGCAGTCCCGGTCGCGTCCGCTGGCCCCTCCGGACCAGCAGCCCCGGTAGTGTCCGCTGGCCCCTCCGGACCAGCAGCCCCTGTAGTGTCCGCTGGCCCCTCCGGGCCACCAGCCCCAGTCACGTCCGCTGGCCCCTCGGGGCCGCCAGTCCCGGCAGCGTCCGCTAGCCCCTCCGGACCAGCAGTCCCAGTCGCATCCGCTGGCCCTTCCGGACCAGCGTCCCCAGTCGTTTCCGCTGGCCCCTCCGTGCCAGCAGCCCCAGTCGCCTCCGCTGGCCCCTCCGGGCCAACAGCGCCTGTTGCGTCTGCTGGCTCCTCCAGGCCAGTAGCCCCGTCCGCCTCCGTTGGCCCGTCGGACTTAGTGCCATCTCCTGCCCGATCGCGCTACACACGTGGCCCAGGCGGCAGCCTCTGACCTCGGCCGACACTGAGCGCGCAGACCGTCGCACCGCATCCTGTGGCGCCTCGACCCCCTATGGCTCCACGTGTCTCCTCCACTCCCACGGTCGTGACTGGGGACCCTGGCACTAAGGCTCTTGGCCTAACCACCTCGGCCATCATCTCCGACCTTCACCCGGGCTCTGCACTGGGCTATGCCATGCTACATCACGAGCATCGGCATGCTGTCATGGCTGCACTCGCCCGCATCCCACCTGGAGCTCGTGATGCACACGCCCTCTCAGTCCGGTCCACAGCACGCCCGGAGGACCCAGCCACCCTAAGCGAGGCTTGAGCCTCTCCTGAGGCCGAACATTGGGATGCTGCCTGCGCCGAGGAGCTCGCTGCTATCCGGCAGCACCACGTCTATGACCTCGTCGACCTCCCTCCACGTCGGAAGGCCATTGGCGCCAAGTGGGTCTTGCGGCGCAAGTGGAAGCCTGGCGGGTCCTTGGACAAGTACAAGGCCCGCCTCACAGCAAAAGGGTTTGCTCAGGTCCTTGAAGTCGACTACGACCAGATCTTCACCCCAGTCGGTCGGTTCTCCACTAGCCAAGCGCTCTTCAGCCTGGTTGCCCAGCATGGGTGGGAGCTGCATCAGATGGACGTGAGCAACGCGTTTCTCCATGGCTCACAGAAGGGTGAGGAGGTCTACATGGTGCAGCTCCCAAGCTTCGACGACGGTACTGGGAGAGTCTGGCGGCTTCGGAAGGCCTTCTATGGCCTGAAGCAGTCGCCTCGGTACTGGAACGAGGAGATCAGCAGCACACTTCTCCGTGGCAGCCTCCAGCGTAGCACCGCTGACCCCGTAGTGTTTCTCAGCCCGCGAGGTCAGACCTTCGCCGCAGTTCTGGTATACGTTGACGATCTCCTCATCGCGTCGCCAGACACGGCCACCATCCAGCGTGTCAAGGACTTGCTGCACGTCGCCTACCCGATGAAGGATCTCGGATCTGCCCGAGTCTTCCTTGGCATGGAGCTCGAGCACGATCGCTCCCAGGGCATCCTACACGTCCATCAGGCTGCCTATGTGCAGACCTTGTCCGCTCGCTTCGCCGAGAACCTGCACCTCGTGTCCAGCGCATCTTCACCTATGTCACCCGATGGCCAGGTGAAGCTGAAGAGTCCTGATCCAGCTGTTGTGGGAGAGCCAGTTGATGTGACCACGTATCTGCGGATTATCGGGTCACTGATGTTCCTGGCGACGACAACGCGTCCAGACATCGCGTTCGCCGTCAACCTCCTGGCCCAGTTCTCTCAGGAGCCGCGTCACCTCCACTACGAGGCCGCGATCCGAGTGCTGCGCTATGTCATCTCGACCCCTCGGCGAGGTCTCATGTTCCCCCGCCAGCCGTCCGTCGTCGCAGTGGGCTACACCGACAGTGACTGGGCCGGCAGTCCAGACGGTAAGAGTCGCACAGGCTGGATCTTCCTGATCGG
>SZWC01010078.1:59983-75700 GCA_023375785.1 Penium margaritaceum
CCCCCCCCCCCCCCCCCTCCTTGATGCTCCGGCTCACCATGGCTCTCATGCTTGCTTGTAACTATGGTAAGTGAGTCTCATGGATATGAAGGTGGCCATTAGATGGGTACGATGTATATCAACATGCATGTTGAAGCATGCGGTACCAACTAGGTGTTCAATGGATCCTCCATTGTTCTATGTACCACCAAGAACGACCATCGCCAACTCTGACGACGAGAGGGAATCCCATGTCTCCTACGGGTACACGAACAATTTCCTCTTCGACGACTATGGGGAAGCTTCCTGGGTGGAGCACCTGTAAGTCGAAGAGCACATCATTCCACGCTCTGTTGAGAATGAAGAACATTGTCCAATGAGGCTAAACAGTGGCTCACGCATTAAGCCATTTCGTCCCCAACCTGCAAACGCGTTGATGTCATGTAAATCGCCATGGCGTCTGTTCTGACTGGATTGGGCTTGCATCTCCGAACAAGTACGGTGCATCCGTGTCGTCTGACTAGTTGTCACAATGTTGTCCGCCACTCTTTTGCCAACAATGACATTTCTGCTGAAACCTTCATTGCATGGTCGTCCAATGATGAGTCAACACCTCCTCCGTCGAACTCCTTGAACGCCATTGTTGACGAGAAGGGGACTAAGCCCAAGATGCATCCCATGAAGGAAGCGTCCGTCAACTTCCTGGACGGAAACACTTTCAGGAACATGGAAGCATGTGGCAAGGCGGTGCAGGACTATGTTGTGTCCGCACACATGGGTGTGAGCTTTGTTAGAAGCGAACTGACTCGTTGGAGGCTAAGTGTGCACATTGGAGGCAAGTGGTCTGCGCATGGCACTTGAAGGCGCGTTGGTAGAAGAAGACGGGTAACGTAACCATCATATTCTTTAAGGATGACCACAAGTGTAGCAGGGCCGGTACAAAGGTTGACTTGTCAAGGAAGGTCGCGTGGGTGTTTCACCATGTCGAGCCCACCGTGTCAAGGGAGCCATGTACCTTCTCAAAGGCTCTAAGGTGACAATGGAAGTGTGCATAGGCAAGCGTTTTGCATACTATGCTATCCACTTAAGGGTGCACACCGGATCAGATTTGCGGATCTGACGTAAGATCCTTACTCACGGATCGGATCCAACTCTTGGATCCGGACTCTCGGATCCGGATCTCGGATCCGCGGATCCTTGGATCCTCGGATCTGACTCTCGGATCTAGGACGGATCGAGCAAACATGCAAATTTCTAGCACGTATAGAATCATGTTTTCCATATGATTTTGCATTGTTTGATGTAGTAAACAACAAGTAATATGTAGTTCATGGCATTTTGTTGATATTTGTATGGCTTTCATGCCCAAGATATGCCATTAATGGCCGATTACACAAACAATTGCACACATTTTCATCATCAGAGTCACCCTCATCTGGACTCTCGGATCTCGGATCGGATCCAAGTAGTGAGATCCGGATCCGGATCCGGATTTGCGGATCTAACTCTCGGATCCATGGATTTGGTGTGCACCCTTGTATCCACTGTGAGAAGAAAAAGGCCCTCGCTAAGCTCATGGACACGAAGAGCCACTCGTTGTCCCTCTTCCCGGCCAACGTCGCTACTATAAGTTCATTTATGATTTTTCCCCAAGTCCACCTCTTCTCATATGTCACACCATTTCATGCAAAATTTTGTCCTCTTCTTGCTAATACATTGTAGTGAGAGAAGGTACTTTGTAGTCACTCCATAAGATTATGCACAAAGTAATACTCAACAACAATGTGCTTTTTAAATTCATGAAACACACAATAGTCCTGTACAAGAGCACACACACTATGGTTCTCGCATCACAGAACGACACAAACAAGCTATAGATTGATGCAAATTATGAAACAAGTGTTGCAGCCACACCACCTCAGCAGGCCCATGTCTTAGAGCAATAGACCCTGCTTCTGATGAGGTATATGTAATGCAATCATGCTTTTCACCACGTCACAAAAAAGCGGTTCCATCCAAACTGAACACGTATCTTTTCCGACTGAGCCCATAAGAGTTCCAAGCCCCGACACTACTTGTGTAGCCTTCAACTACCACATGACACTACCGTTCAAAACAAGTCTTGACGTACGTTATAGAAACCACACACCACAACAATCGCAAAGCAACGCAAAGGGCTCTAACTCAAGGACATTGCAAAAATTGTGCAAGGAGTTTAACGACGAAGGTGATATCGTGTGGTTGTGGCCATGTACATCAAAGAGCCAAAGAGGCACAAGTACAAGGTCACGACCACTGTCTCCCCCAATTATTCCAAATCATCTACTTTGTGGGCATCATGTTCATCAAGTGTGGTGTGGGTGGAGGCTGTAGGAGCTTAACCAAGGAGGTCAATAAACATCTCCCCCACAACGTGTGCATAACGTGCCTGATACAACAACAAAATTTGCCGCTGACGATCACTAACGGTCTCCATGCTGAGGAACATAGCTGTAGAACCAAACTCCTTCATCCTATAAGCAGCCTGAAGGAAAGCCTTGGCCTCCTCCATGGCATCCATCAAAGAAGACGAGATGAAAAGGTCATCCACATAGATCAGGATGCCGGTGAAGCTCTCAACTGTCCATTTGAGAAAGAGGGATGGGTAAGCGTCACTTTGTTTGTAGCCGGCATGTGCCAGTGAGCTAGGGCTCTCAACGTTCCAATAACGTGATGACTGTTTCATGCCATACGAGACCTTGCACAAGTGCCAGGCCTCGCCACTGACCTCAAAACCCGGTGGATGGACCATGTAGATCTCCTTCTCTAAGACGCCATAGAGGAGCATGTTGCTCACATCCATCTAGTGCAGCTCCTAGTCATGGTGAGAAACAACCCACAACAATTTATGAGTGGTGGCCATACAACCAACAAGTGTGAACATGTGAATGAAATCCACACCATCTGTTGGTTTGTGTAGCTTCCACCCGTCACGACCAACGCCGATTGATTACCCACATACCCCACGTTGGTGGTATTTGGTGGAGGAGAGCTTGACCACACGATGGGCCTCCGAAGTGTGCCGAGACTTCTTCAACACCTACGACAGCTCTTGCGAAACGCGGTCTATGCGTTCTGGCAACCCTGTGGGCTTCTCGGGAGTTAGGAGAGTTTTCTCGGTGGATTGATACCTACGTACCCTGTGGACTGTACCGGTGCGACGAGGAGACCTGATGGTTGTAGTAGGGCTTCCGATATTCAGAAAACCGTTAACGATGTCTGGACGTTGACTTTGAGTGATTCTAGCACTGCTCGTCTTTTCTCAGTGGTCGAGACTAGGGCACTTGAAGAGCTATTCCGGTGCCTCGAGGAGACCACCTTTGTTGTTCTCGTGGTGTATGCAGCGTGTTCTCCCTGTTGACTCGTTTGGGTTCAGCGAGGTGGACGGGGCCCGGTGCGGCTAGCTGCTGGCGTCCCTCCATAAGTCCGCTAGGGGCTCAATTGTATTCTCTCCTTGTTCTTTCATGTTATGCGTTTCAGAGAGCCATTTTTTTGCTGTTTTGCACTGCATTTACCCACAAATCTCATGTCCGTGTTTGCATGTGCCTGCATGCCCTAGCTGAATTCCATCTTGGTATCAAAGCGCAGGGGGGCGTGTGAGTAATAGAAGCAGTAGCAGTGGGCAAAACACAGAGAGAATGCGCCACATGGCGCTATGTCGACAATAGTGTAAGGGAGCGCGAAGTGAGTGCACGTGATCGCCAGAGGGGCAGTGAGCATCGCAGAGGAGAAGCAATCACTTATATAGTAGTAGTAGTAGTAGCGACGGCAGACGCAGCAAGGAGCAGGAGCAGAGGTAGCTATTGTGTCGCGTGGCAAGAGGAGTGGCCGCAGAGTAGCCGCTCATAGCAACAGCAGGAGTGGAGGCAGTAGCAATAGCAGCAACGGGTGTCAGCATTCGTAGTAGTTATGCTTGTGGCTACAGCAGCAACCGTAGCTCCTATGCCGTGTAGCAACAGCAACCGCGGCGGCAGCAGCGGCTGCGCATAGTAGCAGCAACAACTACGGCAGAAACAAGTAGTAGTAGTAGCGGCAACTGCTGTGCCGCGCAGCAGCAACGGCGGCGGCAACAGCGGCGGCGCATAGCAACAGCAATAGTGGCGACAGTAGCAAGCAACAGCGGCGCACAACAGCTAGGGGCAGCAGCGGCAGCGCACTGTAGCAGCAAGAGCGGCTGCAACAGGAAGCAGAAGCACCAGTTGTTATGTAGAGTAGTAGCACCACTAGCAGCAGACGCAACAACAGCAACAACCGTAGGAGCTACACCTGCCGTTGCAATTTCTACTACGGAAGCGAGGAGGGCCATGGGGCTCCCTCTAGCCCCATCAGACATGCCTCCTTGGAGTGGGGCCCGTCGGCCTCGTGAGCCCCCTCGGCCCCGTCGGCCCCGTCTGCCAACCGATAGAGGGGCCGACCCCCCCCCTCCGTTCACTCGCTCCGACCCACCCCGCTTGCTTCCACTACTAATCGAGCGAGCAAGCGTACGAGCGAGGGAGGGCATGCCCCACCTCCTCCTTTGTTTTCTCCATTGGCCCAAATTAGGGGTAATAAAGAATAGGGGGGACAAGAGAATAGAAAGAAAACGAATGGGGTGCACCTCAGAGCGAGTGGTAAAGGAAACAAGGGGGTGAGGGCCAGAAGGGAAAAACAAATAAAGTGACAAAAAATCTTTAAGTACCTGCCTTTGACAACCGTAAATGTAAACCATCAAGCGACCGCCACATCATGCGCAGTGGTAACAACCACAGGAGCAACAATAGCTTCCATAGCAACAGCGGCGATGGCGATGGAATGATGACAACTGCGTAGTGTAAAGCAGTTGCTGCAGTGCTTACAATCTCCCCTTCCCAGCTGAGAGCGGACTGTCGTTGGCGGTGACTTCGTTTTCAAGACTTGTCGTGGACCGGCGTCTCTCTTGGGCTCGTGGATTGGTTCCCACATTTCAGACCGTAGGATCCATGGCGTATTCGGGCTTGCATATCTCCGAGGGCTTGATTGCATACTTCTTCGAGGAGTAGCCGCACCTATAGCTGCCACACCTTCCATTCTTGGAGCAGTTTTTGCTCCTGTAGTGACAGCAGCACTAGTAGTCGCAGCTCGTGAGACTCCCTTCTCCGGGCGTGCTATGGCCGTACAGATCATCCCATCTGATTACACTTGCTAACCCAGACGCCGTGATTTATAGGGATGATAGTGTCTCTCTGTGTCATCCTCTTTCTTGGTGTTTACCACCGGGAGTGGGTGCCCTCGGCACCTATCCATCGTCCAGCGTACGAGATGAGTGCGCAGACATATGACCAGGCACCCTGCGCGTTTGCCTGCTACTACTGTGGTGATGGACGTCATGGTTGGCATCGCTGCTGGACGCGCCCTCGCGGCTGGCATCCACCTTGGTTTCATCCTTGCCTAAGCATGCGTCCTCCACAACAGACGGACCTGCCAACGTTGGTCGATCCCCTAGATGGACCTTTGGCGACCATATTTGCCGAGATCCACGGCCTGAGGTAGATGGTGCAGCGACTTTGTGACATCGTCGTCTCGGAGAATGCTTCTGCTACTAGTTCGTCGACGGCCTCCTTGATCTCATCTCCTTCATCCTCTCCTCATTTCTCATCTTATGGTGTCCCTTCAGTTCCACGTGTTGGCAAGTACCACCATACTCTTGATCCTCCACTATCCTACTACCACGATGCCACCTAGAGATGACATGTCTTCATGCAGTTAGTCCAGTCGTGTGTGCCGGCGGCGTCAGCGTCAACGCTCCGCACGCCATGCTCGTGGCGGTCTTGATACATCATCCACCTCCTTGGCTTCCGTTGCTCTACCTGTTGAGGGGTAGTGTAGTCATCACGCATTGCCTGCTATGACCGTAGCAACAGGATCCGCGCTCTTGCCGTGCCATGGTGCCCGAGCGTCAGCTCATGCAGATTCAGATGATGCGTTGACATCACATGACGTGGAGTCTGATCCCGACATGGCGTTCATAGTGTAGACTTGCGTGTCATCGAGCTCAACTTCCACATCCGGGATGGATCCATATGTTCTGCAGTAGCAGGTGACATCAGGAGGGCGCAGGCAAGGCATCCCTAGGCGGTGCCACTCGCGGTTCCAGTCGGTGGCGACCCGGCGGTGGCACAGGAGTCTCGTACGGATCGGGATGGGTCTACCATACCTTTGGGGGAGTGTGTCCAACAAGCTCACGCCGGTCCGATGAAGTTAAAAGTGCTTGAGACATGCATGTCATTAAGGTCGACATCTATGCTCGGGCAGGAGCCGAACGATCTACAGCAGCAGGTTGCACCAAGAGGAGTGTTGGTTCTGTGTGCATGGGCGATGCCACTCGCAACTCTAGCCGGTAGCGGCCTGGCGGTAGCACTGGAGTATCGTGCAAATTGAGATGCCCCATACAGACTTCCGGGGGCATTGGTGCACGAGGCTCACACCAGCCCGACAATGGTTGCACTGCATGAGCACAGTCGGCCGGCTTGTCTTTAAGAAGTTGAGGCATTCCTTAGAATAGCAGTTCTGAGAGATGTCACTGGGACATGCGCTGCAACAGATAGAGCAGGCTCCACCATGTCATTGGTGCTACATGAGGACCAGCATCAGCGTGAGAAGTTATCCATCTTCCCAGAGTCTACAAGTTCCCGTACACACGGCAGAGCTCCGACACACATGACGGAGTCAGATGGTGGTCCTCACTCCATTGTGGAGTAGGTGATAGTGACCAGTCTTCGCGGCGAGACGATACAAGAGCACCAGCTACGCTTGCTGGTCGCCTTGATGGGCATTGTTGAGCCAAAGTCTTGCACAACTGTGTCCACTACGCCGGCAATCCAGGACACTGGAGGAGATCGGACCACGTGGACGGAATCACCTCATCAGTAGGAGCTGAAATTTGCCCTCTCGTGTTCACCTATTGGTGACCCTACTAATCACATCGACACCAAGAGTGGCAGCACCTGCATGGACGAGTTTTCCACATTCTCCACGGACTCTCACGACTTCTCCTTCTCCTTCTCTCTTGGCATGCGACGGCTTATTTCTCCTTGTATCATAGACATGAGCTGTGGTGTGGATGCGACACCTGTAGCTATGTCCGATGTTCCAGCGTCTCAGTACATTGCGAGTTTGGTTGACCTCCTAGAGGATGCAGTAGCACCGGCTCCATCGTCTTCAGTAGCAGAGATGCAGACAAAGCTGTACTTGCGAGTTCTATAGTCTGCGTTTGCAGCATCTACTCAGATAGAGTTGATTCCTACACGAGGCAGACATGGGCCACCTCCACATGTGGGAGGTAGATTACGCTGACTTACAAGAGCATGTAGAAATGCTGTAGCGAGATGTGATGGCAGTGCAGGAGCGATTGTCAGAGTATTAGAGGAGCACTACTCTCAAACCGAGCTTTCCACTATCAGGATCTCACACACCCATTTTCGGAGAGGATCATGTACTTGCTCTGAGTATGACGTCTGGTGGAGACACTACCACAGGAGAGGTGAGCATGCCTTCATTTTTCTCCATTGTCGTTCCAGTCGACTTCGTCATTGCTCCTCGTTTTGTTGCTGCCATCACACACCTTCATCCACTAGTCTTAGCTGCTCCATCGTCACCTTTTTCCATGAGAGGTGGTCCGGTTTGTCGTTGTAGCCCTCCTTCTCTTGTGGCGGTGCACCCTTGTGCTTCAGGGTGCTTCATCCCACCTTGGAGGCCAGTTCCGCCGCTTCATCCATGCCCGCGTGTTGCTTGCCCATTCCCTTTCCTCCGGCGTACACAGATGCATCGTAGCAGAGCAGAGAGAGGAAAGACTGTGTGTTCGGACCCTTGGCAGTCACACGAGGACTCGTACACTCCAGGTGGTGTAGGGGTGACGTGAGGGGTCGTAGCCGGAGACACCACTTTGTCTTTGAGGGTGGGAGCAGACTCGTGCGTGACAGGGGGAGCTATCTTTGTGTGATGGGAGACATGATTTGTCGCTCAGGATCTGTTCAGCTACGGTATCAGCATCTCCATCGAGGACATTCCTGCCAGGTTCACCTGCCCAGGGGGAGTGTTGTGTCAACCTTGACCTGACGCGAGGGTGATGCATGGCGAGTGGTCCATGCTCTGCTATGAGCATACTACAGCAGCCGTTGTGTGGCTCATGCTACTTGCCTGCACAACTACATGTGGATGGTAACACTTTGTTGGTCGAAACCAGGAAACTTGGTGGGTTGTACCAATGTCACGAGGAGACCATGCGGTTGTGTGTCTTGGTGTGTGGCTATGCTTCGTGTGGCATGTGCATGCGAGTTGGGTCGCTCATAATAATCGAGATCTGGACACGTGGTGGGTTGTACACGTGTTACGAGGAGATCCCCGCATGACGTTATGTGTTGGTTGATGATGCTATTGTGGCCAACATACGGACACCTGTTGGATTGCTCGTAGCGGTCAAGAACCGGACAATGGTATCTCCAGTGTCACGAGGAGACCCTCTTGCCGTCTGACATGTGTATGATGTGTAGTACACTGGTTTGTGCGTGTGTCCATCACTCCTCTCATGTTCGATACCAAGACACTTGGTAGGATGTGCCATTCTCTAGGGAGACCTTAGATCAGTAGCAGATGTGTATGTGTGTGAGTTCACTCGTGTATATTGTGGCTTGGCATATGTTGTTGTTTTGTGCCTTAGCTCACTTTTTTTTGCGTTGATGGCTATGTCAGCCAGGGGGGTGTTGGTTTGTGTGGCTCATACCCGTCACGACTAACACCGATTGATTACCCACATACCCCACGTAGGTGGTATAGGGTAGAGGAGAGCGTGACGACACGACGGACCTCCAGAGTGTACCGGGACTTCTCCAGCACCTACGACAGCGTCGGCGAGACGTGGTCGATGCGTTCCGGCAGCCCTGTGGGCTTGTCGGGAGCTCGGAGAGTTTACTCAGTGGGTTGAGACCTGCGCAACCGGTGGACTTAACCGGTGCGACGAGGAGACCTGATGGTTGTAGTAGGGCTTCCGATGTTCAGAAAGCCGTTAACGATGTCTGGACGTTGATTTCGAGTGATTCTAGCACTGCTCGTATTTTGTCGGTGGTCGAGACCCGGGCACTCGAAGAGCTATTCCGGTGCCTCAAGGAGACCACCTTTGTTGTTCTCGTGGTGTATGCAGCGTGTTCTCCCGGCTGTCTCATTTGGGTTCAGCGGGGGTGAGGGGGCTTGGTGCGGCTAGCTGCCGACGCCCCTACATAAGCCCGCTAGGGGCTCATTTGTATTCTCTCCTTGTTCTTTGATATTATGTACTCTAGACTTAGCCAAACATTTGTCGTTTTGCACTACACTTACCCACAGAGCTCATGTTCATTTTTGCATGAGCCTGCATTCCCTAATTAGTTTCCAACTCCATCAAACTATGAGAAGGCCTTGGCTGTCAAACAGGCCTTGGAGCAATCCATTGCATCGTCGGGCTTCACCTTCTTGCAAATAAGACCCACTTGGTGTGTACAGCCTTACGTCCAGGTGGGAGTCCAAGAAGCTCATAGATGTTGTACTCACAAACGGCTGTCAGTTCTTCCTCACAAGTAGCATACCACAGCTCTACATCATCCTTCAACGTGCCTGGATCAAGATACTTTCAGGGAGAGCTCTAGGGATCCAAAACGCATGTCTCCGGGCTCAGTCTAATCATGACGAGATAAGCTAGGATAGCGCAAATGACGGAAGACTCATTGGAGACCAACTCGTGGCCAATAGGGCAGGGTAGATAAACCTTAGAGTACTCTACTTGGACATTAAGGCCAAGGGCCATCGTGCCATGCTCACCACTCTGAACACTACGATCCAGGCATCTAGGCAGCAAATCAACAGTTTACTATGTCCTAGAGGCCAGCGGTCGGAGACCACCACCGAGCTTGGGAGAGTAGCCCAATGCTGAAGTGTTCACCTCGAGTTACATAGTAAATGGCCTGTCCAAAACTATAGGAACTGTGGAATTGCAAGGGATGGGAAAGGATGTAGGAGACTCATGGATAGGTGCTGGAAAACATGGACGGAATGTAGTCGCATGCATGGGAGCAATGCGAATTGAGATGCCAGCGACGCGGGATCGGGTATGCCACAGGAAATGGACACAAGCTGTGGACCAGATGTGTCTTAGGGGATTGTTGTTGGCAAGGGATCGGGTGTGCCAGAGGGGACTTAGGCTGGCATGGGATCACATGTTCCATAGGGGACTGACAATGGCACTGGATCAAGTATGTCGGAGGAGAACGACGAGTCTACTGGACCCATAACTAAGATGGCCGGATTTTCAACAACAGGAGACCTTACCACATGTGAGAAGGCTTGGATGGTCCCATTTGCACGACTAGACTCCTCCATCTGTCGAGAAGCCACGCAGGTGGGAGCATGGATTGCGGCCACTGACAGAATACGAGACAAATTGCGGTAGGTGAGAACCTCAAAGGTGAGAGCATCTCAGAACTCAACAATGCGATGGTGAGCGGGGTCCCAAAAGCGCCATCCCTTCAACTTTGATGAGATTCCAAGGAAGGTGCACATGCAACCCCGAGGCGTGACCTTGGACCCTGCTGGTCCTCGATGTACCAAACAGAAGATAGTAAACCCTAGACGCAAACCAGACGGAGATTGGCACAGTTACCAAACTATAGCTTATACGACGTGACATGGTGAAGAAGATTGCCATGCGGTAGAAGGTTCCATAACCATGTCATTTAGCGCAAGACCTCATATGCAAAGGACTCTAGAAGACTGCACTCGGATCACAGTATGAATCACATACTCCATGGTGCAGTTGTTATGCTCAGAGACACCAATCTGTTGTGGTGTAGCAGTGATAAAGTGGCAGTGATCAACATCGTGCCCAAAAAAGAACATTTCTATATTGCCTAAGAAAATCCCACCACGATCCGAGCAGAGCATATAAATGGTCTGATAAGACTCGTGCTTAGCCATCACCAGCTAGAGGCAAACCGCCCGAGCGGCATCGCTTTTGGGTGAAGTCAGTGATAACATATTGATTGCGATCTAAGAGGGACTTGACTCCAAGGAGACAGAGGAGGTCCAAGTGGATGAAACATAGTAGTAGTGACCGGGAAGCAGTGTCAGGGTCGGTGCAGTGATGCATCTTACACAGATAAAATAATCATTTTTGGGCAGCTTTTCAGAGGAAGCCACGTGAAGATTGAGGGATGGCCAAAACCGATTGACCGTGTACAGGGTTTGTGACCTGACATGGCAAAGGTAGAGATGCAGCAAGCGCTGGTGCTGAGATGAGAGAACACTAGTAAAGAGCACACGCATAGAAGAGAGAATGGGAAAAGAAGGAGGAGTGCAATGAGATACATGATAAGGGTCATGAACAAAAGAGACATGAAGAACAATGTCACATGTCTGAAAAGCAGGCATTGTGGCAGAGTCAGCAAAGTGCTCACCAATGAGACCAATCCTTGGGCATGCACAAAACGAACAGTAGGCTGAGCTGAAGAGCAAAGACAAAGAAGATATTGGAAGTATACGAGGGGCCATATACATCATTAAACCACACTACACCACCTCCATTAAGAATCGTTAACTCGTTCCGTAACATAAAAAAATCGGTTACCTACACATATGCTTGGATTACTAGGCGGCCAACGACTTCACCATCAAGAATCGTTTCCCATCAAGCAGAAGAAATTCTTGACCAACTCTGTGGAGCGAGAAGTTTCACCAAAATCAACTTACGCAATGGCTATCATCAGATCCACACATTAGATAAGGACTTCGATAAGACAACAATCTCTACCAGATAACATGATTCGAGTTCACGGTCATGCCATTCGGACACACAAATACCCCCCTAGCATTCATGGCGGCCATGAACAACATCTTACTGTTGTCCTTAAAAGAGTTTGGTATTGTATATCTTGACGAAATCTTCGTGTACAGCCGCCCCTCGGAAGAGGAAAATGGACATCTCCAAAATTCTCTCAAAATTTCACTCAGAGAAACTTTAGAGAAAACCTCCAAAATGTGACTTTGGTCTCCATCTTTTCAAGTTCGTGGGCCACAGAATCAACAATGGATTGATTGCCATAGACCCCAAAACAGTAGAGGCGGTTGTGAGTTGACCGACGCCAATCAATGTTAGTCGTACCAATACATGTCAACTAGGCTTCTACAACTACTACAATGGATTCGCAAAGGATTGTGCTTAAGTTTCAGTGTTTTTCTCTGATCTCACTTGACAAACCACCGAGTGGATGTGGGAGGAGCAAACATAGAGTGTTCAACCTTTCACTCTTGGTTTATGTGGCCTCCACCCGTCACAAGCCACAGAGATGAATTACCCATATAACCAACGTTGGTGGTACATGGTAGAGGAGAGCGTGACGACAGGACGGGCCTCCGGAGTGTCCTGAGACTTCTCCAACACCTACGACAGTGATGGAAAAATGCGACTGATACATTACGGGAGCGTGGTTGGTCTGTTAGGAGCAAGGAGACTTGTCTCGGTGGGTCAAGACACGTGCCCCCGGTGGATTATACTTGTGCGACGAGGAGACCCGATGGTAGTAGTGTTGCTTCTGAGACTTGGAAAGCGTGTTCTGCAGACTGGACATTCGTTGGTTGAGACCTGGGCACTTGGTGGTCTGTGCCAGTACCCCGGGAGACCTAGCATTGATTGGTTGAGCCCTTGTTGACATATGTCAGACATGTATAGCTTGCATGTGGCTGAGATCCGGACGTCCGGTGACGTCTTGACGTCTCGAGAAGATAGAAAATTACCTAACGTGGCTAGCCGGTAATGCCTGTGTGTCATCGTAGAGTTTAGATATGCATTGGGTACGTAGCATATCTTCTCATTGGTCAAGACCTTGGCACACACTTGACTGTTCCGGTGCCTCGAGAGACCTCTGTTGTGTGGTTTCTGTCAATGCGTTGGATAGCAACGGTCTAGAAAATGGGTCCCGACATGGGAGGCTGCCAACTGCTCTTGGTATTGCAACAAAGATAACATATCACCCTCGAACGAGGGATCCACACTTTAGGTTCGTTCGATTTGCAACCTCACGAAGTCCGCATGAAGGTCTTTAGTGTCTACCTTTGGTTGGACACTCTGTGAGGAGTCTCAAAGGCAAGAACTGTAAATGGATGCATGTAAGGTACAGGCTTTTACACTTGCAGAGCTTTGCTAAAGCTTCTGCTTGTAGTGGCTCCATTGGAGCCAACCTCAACCTGCAGTCCTACTTGGCCCGTCCTTAGACCGCCAAGTGTCATCCTCAACGCAGGCTCTAGTAGGCTTTCTATAAGCTTCCTGTCCCAGTTTGGGCCTCGAAGAAGATTGCGACCATTATAGGGTTTGAACCCGCAACCTTACGTTTGAGACTCCGGCCCCTATTCAACTAGGTCACAAAGGTATGATTCCTATGATGATCCGCAGGGAACATACCCATTATGGGCAGTGCATTCCTGGCCCATCTTAGAACAGACCAAGGGGACGTACTCCATAGAAAAGTGCATGCCTTGTCTGTATGTGAAGCTAGCCTGCTAGGCAGTGGACAAGGTGCATACCATTTCAACAGTATCATGTTCTGTGATATGTGTATTCATCGTGTGTACCTTTTTGCGCAATGAGGATGATGGGGTCTTGTGGGCTAGCCGCCACTCCCCAATACACAAGCTCTCAGTAGGTCTCATCGTATTCTTCTTGTTGTTCTTTATGCCTTTCAGACTTAGCCAGATTTGGCCTTCATTGTTTGCCCGTCACACGCAGTGGTCATGGCGGTTTAGATGGGCCTGCATGCCCTAATGAATTCTAACTTGGTATCACAGCATAGGGAGGTGTGTGAGAAGTAGAAGCAGCAGAAGGAGCTGAAGCATAACAGGCGGAGCACAAAGAGGACGTGCCACGTGGCACGTTCTCTTTGTGTTCCGCCCATATAGTAGAAGCGGTTGCTAATCAGTCGACGCTGATCAATGTTGGTTGTACCTGTACATGTCAAGTGGGCTTCTATAACAATGGTTGTAAACTGTGTTAAAGCACAGTTTGGGGCAGTAGCATTGTTGATGGAGCGTGCAAGCTTCCACGCTTGTTGCTTAGTCTACTGCCCCTTCAGTCTACGGCTCTAGAGTCTAAGTCTAAGTGCTCTGGGTTTGTGACTCGGCAATGTGTGCCCCAATGTTAGCACCATAATGCAGCTGAAAACTGGAAGTGACTGATTAGGTATGAAGAATGAGCAACAATGGGAGACCCCTCCAAGTTCTTGCCCCCTCCCCCCCCCCCCCCCTCGCTCTGTAGAGCTTGTTACTCAGCTAATCAGCTAATCAGAGTATACCGCACCGCCACTTGTATTCGATAATTTCTTTGAACTGAATCACTCTTATATTTGACTATAATTTCCAGCCTTCTAGTTTTGGACATGTTTTGTCCAAAGCCCCTGGGTCTTATTACTGTTTCATTTTGGTCGAAATGTGTGTTCATGTCCTTGGTATGTCCCTAGAACTTCCGTTCTCAAATCTCCGAACTGCCAAAAGGGAGAGCGAAGCTGCATCTTGCAGCTCGCTCCGCACGTAGTCTCGCAGCTGGATTCCCATTTTGCAGGCTGCCACATCCACGTGACTTCCGTACCGTCGCAGCACTGCACGCGGAACGTGGATGTTTCACGTTCTGCCCGTAGCCCTCGCACAAGCTGAAACCGCATGTAGAGAAAACATGTTTTGGCAAGTTTAGGAGTGATTTGTCCACGATACCAGAATTATATAGGTGCCTAAATGGTCAAAAGAAAACATTTATTTAGTTGAGTTAATGGGGCACTACAGTAGACCTATTTTCTGGCAGGCAGGGTTTTCTTGGTGAGCCCTTACAGATGGCCGACAGCCCCAAACCCGGGCATTGTCCGTTTTGCATAAAAACTGAACCATACCATAATACGGACGCTGGGAACAAAGTCGTGCATTCAGAAACAGCTAGAAGAATAGCAACGAGGAGTTATGGCTGCCCAAACCCAGGCAGTACCTACAATAGTCCCTGGTGCTAACAGTTCCACGCTAACATGAGACTTGGACCCTAAGCAGAGCATGACACTGTAGACACAATGGTATAGTCAGATATAGTGTTGGGCGCATGTAGACAGCATCTGCAGTGGCAGTGACCGCTGGCGGCTTGACCGTCGAGGAGGCCTGCCGATGGACCTGGGCATGTTGCCGAAGGGAGGGGGCTCCAGCGAACCTTGTGTAGGCCTCAACGTGCGTCGACTCCACCGGACAACACTCCAGCAGCATTGAGTCTCGCCGTCAGTCATCTGCGCTACGATGTACACAAAATTGGAAATAATTTTAGGGCATGCAGGCCCATGCAAGAACGAACATGAGCTCTGTGTGTGAGTGCGATGCAAGACGGCAAGAATTTGGCTAAGTCTGGAACGCTGAATATAAAGAACAAGGAGAGATTACAAATGAGCCCCTAGCGGGCTTATATAGGGGCGCCGGCAGCTAACCGCACCGGGCCCCGTCACCCCTGCTGAACCAAAATGACTCAACAGGGAGAACACACTGCATACACCACGAGAGCAACAAAAGGTGGTCTCCTCGAGGCACCGGAACAGCTCGCCGAGTGCCCGGGTCTCGACCACCGAGAAAATATGAGCAGTGTCAAAACATCTCGGAATCAACGTCCAGACATCACAAACGGCTTTCCGAACATCGGAAGCCCCA